>SRSM01000662.1:0-68440 GCA_019593545.1 Apocynum venetum | reverse complement strand
ATTTTTACTAAAAAAGTCATGACACATAGTTTTTAAACAATGGGGTATTTATATGTGTGCACCAACGGTCATAAAAATGGTTGTTTGAATCCCACTCAGGAGAGTGCAGTCGACCGTCGACGCATATTAGAAAGGTCATCTGCACCATCATCCGCAGGGTGTTCCAGAGAGCTCTGGACATTCAGCGGACGATACTCTGAGAGGTCCGATCGACCGCACCATCATCCGCAAGTGTTCCAGAGAGCTTTGGACATTAAGCGGACGATACTCTGAGAGGTCTGGTCGACCGCATGATCTATGGTCGACCACACTTCAGTTAGGTCGACCGCACATGCATTGAAACTGTGCAAAACAAGATTCAAACAACTCCAAGAGTTTGTGTTATACATTTTATGAAATTAAAGTATGTGCATGTAATTTGAAAATCATTTCAAATACCCAACTCATGTTTTATCTAAATGAAATGCATTTTGAAAACATTTCACTATAATTGAGCAACCTATAGAATTTATTACTCATAGAGGTAGATCGATAGAGATATCTAAGGATGTATAAAATAATACTGCACTCCTCTAGATCCTATCTAATCCAAAAAAAACCGCTTATCTTCAACGTTATAACATCCGATCTTTCTTGAAGACTTGAAACTTTGATCTTGCAAGGATTAGACATAAGAATCCTAGAAGACCAACACTTATAAAATTAAGACATTAGTCTTCATCAATGTTTGTCAATAATCAAAATTAAGATATTAAAAGCTTTAAGGCTTTCACAAAACATATCCAAAAAAAAATCTGCAATTTGTCTGATTTCTTTTCTTTCACATGATTCTAAATGTCACCTGATTTAGGAGTGTTTTTTAACCCACGAGTACAAGCCAACTCTTATTACAAGAAACTACCAAAATAGTTTAACTTTCGTGCACGAAAGATAGTATTTGAGAAAATTTTTCATGTGTTCAATGGTAGTGCTTTCAAGTCGAAAAAGGCTAATTTTTCATATATATTTTTCCTGTGTTCAATGGATTGATTATTTACTTTTTTCCAATGATAACCTATGATATTCATTAATTAATTGAGTTGTTAAAGAGGATCTAGCTTAGTGGTCAGCGTACTTCACCCAAAAAAGAGATTTGGATTCAACGCATTCACCCCATGTAATAAAAAAAACAAATTGAGATAGGCATATCACAACTTTTTCATCTTCATTTCTGTCCCTATTCCATTTAATTGATGAGACCTAGGCAATTTTCATTTTAGTCAACATTTTGTTATACCTAATTAACTTACAATTAATATATAAAAAAAAGAAGGGTTCACACGTTCCATTTATAGGTCTTCTATAAAAAGGAATTATTTGGATGATTCATGCATGAAATTTAAAAGAAAAATACTCGTTCTTAAAGAAGACATCATGTTGCCTTTGGTGGTAGACAACAGTTCTTATTTTAACAAATTTTGGATAGACATAGTATCGATAAGTAGTAGTGGTTGGATTCTCCATATAACGACTAACGAGTCTTGTAGTATAGAGAATTCCTAGCCTAGTACATGTTAAATAGCTCAAACTTCAAACCAAACCCTTAAAAAGGTGTTGCATTCACTTTTTTCCCTTTGTTATGCTTTGATAACTTGATGTCGCACTCTATTGGTGTGTTGACTAGGGTGCACTTTTCAAACTTGAACTTTTTTAAAACCTCATTTGCATACCCTTCTTGAGAGATAAAATTCCATCTTCGCATTGCTTCACCTCAACTCCTACATATTCTACCATAAGCCCAATGTCGGTCATCTCAAACTCCCTTGATATTGGTTCTTGAACTCTTCAAATATATTGGATTATTCCTAGTGAAGATCAAGTGATACGTACAGGTATATAATCAAGATATCTCATTTTTCATCTTACCATAAAACACAAGCCACGAGTGTACTTGTTGAAGTCATTCACTTGTTTTGAGCTGAAAGAGAAATTATTAGTCTTATAGTTTATAATTGAGCAACTGGAACAAATAGCTCATCATAGTTGATGCCTACTCTTTTGTTGTATCCTTTCGCGACTAGTTTGACTTCTCATCCCTTCTTTGGAATTCTTCTTTATTTTTTACACCCATTTACGCTAATAGTTTTATGCCCTACTGGTAGTGAAGTAAGCTCCCATATATCATTCTTCTCAATGGTCGTAACATGTTCATCCATTGCTTTTCTTCACTTCTCATTTTGTATAGGTTCTTCACAAGTTACTGGTTCACATTCAGCAAACAAGTCGAATAGTATGAGATCTTCTATGCTCTTAGTGTCTTCATAAATCTCATCTAGATTTGTTTCATGTGACATGTTTTTCTCTTGTAGGAATCATGGTAAAGAGTCATCATCAATTGGTATTGGTGAAGTTGGTGGAGTTGCTATCTTTTTGTTCATGATGTACTCATGCATTAATTGATTTTTGTGTTATTTAATAAGATATTTTGTTTAAAACTCAGTTAGTTATGTTATTTAATGAATATTTTCACATTTCCCTTTTTATTTATTTGTTTCTAAGTTTCTTTAGTGTATTTAAGTTAGTTTGGGAAATAAAAAGAATAAGAAAAAGTATAATAAACAGTAACTCCAGTGAACAGTACTACTGACAACTATTTTGTCATTGATTACATCATGAACAGTCAACAATGACATACTCTTCATTGAAAAATGACTATTTTGCCGCTAGAAATTTCCTTATAAATTCCCTAGCTTTATTTCTCATTTTAACAACTAATTTAGCTCCAATCTTGTTCAATTCTTTCTTTAATTATTATCTTCACATTAATTTAGTTTCCATAATCTTTAGAATACTTTTTCAAGTCTTTTTGTAATATTTAGGAAAGAAATTATTTTCAGATAATTTCAATATTTCCGGAGGGTAATATTTATTCACATTGATACGTTCTATTTCCAATTCTTATATATATATATATCATATTATATTTATTAAATATGCATTGTAAGTATTTTCCTTTTGTTAGCAATTATATGGGATTACGAGATAATTTTCTTCGTACTTAATTTATCTTTGGATTTAATTAACAAAACTTATGGTTAGTTTATCTACCTAGTCTTTATTAATTTTACTTTATACATTTGTAATATCACAAATGGCTGGCCTAACCTCCTAATTAGTTTAATTTATTTTTATGTCTTTTATTTTTTTAATATAAAAGGTCGAGGCTCCATTTTTAGTTTAATTTATTTAAATAGCCAGTTGAATCATCTGATTTGTTTAGTTAATATAATTTAATCTTTCTTTATAGAATTATAGATTTGTGTATTTATTATATATATATATATACATTAATTGAGTTTTTATATAATTCCTATTTTAATTAGTATAATTGTGTGAATTACTTCTTTTCTCAAAAGTTTTTTTTAAAAGGGAAAGAGACCCTTGAATCTCATAAACACAAAAAAAAAAGAAGGGGACATGGACCTGACCTCTAATATGCGAAAATACAACAATACATGAAAAAACTAGAGTCCTCTAACAGAAGGGTATCTAAGTGTATCAAGGCTCTAATCCTCTTATGCAACTCCTAAGGCGGAAATGTGTGTAATTTTGATGTTTCTATCCCTTAGAAGCTAAGTCATCAGCAACCTAGTTTCCCTCACAAAAAATGTGGCAACGGTGTCTTTATCGAACCAATTCTGTTGTCGAATACTCTGAAGAAGCATCTGAATTTGCCATGGCCTTTCTCCCCATGTGATGCAATGAACAACTAATGCAGAATTTGCCTCGATCCATAATGCAGATAGCCCCAAATTCGGAGCCAAAAGGAAATCATCGAAGATAGCTCACAACTCAGCTTCGAGAATGGTGCAAGAACCGTAAAAGGAACAGAAGGCATGAATGTATCGCCAGTCACTATCTCTGATAATCCCACTACCATTAGCCATCTATTCATTCACACATTCGTTAGTGTTCACCTTATGGAATCCCACAGACAGTCTATGGAATCCCACAAACAATGATAGGTAGGAGGCGAGAAAGGGCTGATAAAGTGACTCCAAAAAGTGGAGCAAAGTCTGTGTCTTCATACCAATGCTTGTGCCGGAACATGCATCCCATCTGGAAAAATGAAATATGTTTGTAAACTCACCAAATGATCCGTTGAGGATAAATAGCGATGCTCATGTGTTTCGCATCATTGTGTGTCATTTAGATGAACCAAAACATAAGCAGATGGATGATGATACGGATGTGTCTCCTGGAAACGTGTCGGCCTAATACAATCCAGCAAAGGATATGGTAGTGTATCTCGTCCTGCTGACAGATAAGTACTAGCAAAATAGAAAAGAAATGAGCCTATACTTGAGAGGCAACCGGACTGCCGACGAAGACGTGCTAGAGTGTCTCTTCTTAGTGGCAATTTGATGCCAACTGAACCCGGATCCAATACCTGATAATCGTCCCGACCGGAATCAAACTATGTCACAGTGTCTAGCAGAAGAATGATATAGTAGTGGGGATAGATGGTACCCATAATAAGGGATAGGGAGTTCGAACAATGGAAGGCTCCCTAACTTGGTAGTGAACCTACCATCAGACATATTTCTCCACAACATTTTGTTTGGGGTATCAATTGATAAAGGCAGATTGACAATCTGCTTTGCCATCGAAGAAGAAACTACCCAGAACGAAATATTGAAATCCCAGTCTGAATCATCGAAGAAATCACTGACTCGAGTTGAAATGTGAGAGGACTCGAGCAAATGCTAGGAAAAAGTATCGTCTCCCATCCAACAGTCATATCAAAAGAAAATTTGTGCTTGACTCAAAACCCATACAATGTGACTCTTAGCCCATGGGATAACCAGGAACAACCTGCGCCAATCTAGAGAAGCAATGTAAGTACATGTAGTGAGTGACAGGTGCGTCCCGACACAATATTTTCCCAACAAATATTGGGCCCACAGGGAATCCTAGGAATGGAACTGCCACCACAACTTCAAGGAGAAAGCATCAATAACATCCTGTAATCTCCTACATCCAAGATTACCCTCACCGTGTGGAAGACATAGAGACTTCTACTTGCGCTAATGAAGTCTGTGCATCTGATCCTAAACATCCTATAAGAGTCTGGCAAAATAATTCTCTAACTTCTTCAAAACAGCCCTGGAAAACTGTACAATTTGAAATAGTTGAAACGGCATGGAAGATAAGACAAAATGCAACAAATGTTATCTGAGCTCTCAGAGACAGTAAGCAACATGTCCATCCCGAGATTCGGCTACGAACCTTCTATACGTGATCGTAATACAGTAAAGTCCACTGCTGATCCCGATACAATGACACACACAAATAGGTAGTTGCAAAACACCTGGGAAGAAGGTTATCGTTGAAGAAATCCAAAACTGCATGATAAATTTCGTCGGAGACAATATCCCAACACCTCTAGTAGAACAATGAAGTAAAACCATCCAGTCCCACCACACTGTTACTGTCAATTCTGAATACCACCTCATGAACCACAACTAGTGTCGGGATACGGTTAAGCATGATGTTATCCTCGATAGAGATAAGTAGAAGAATAATGTCATATGTAATCTATTGCGGGAACTGTGCAAGTAATCATAAGGCTGGAATAGGGGTTATAATAGGGAAAGGAATATAAGTGGTGGGTCTATGAGGGGTGGATGAACAAGGATGAGGGACAGAGGAATGTGCCGTAGAACAAATCGAGGGTAATGCAACTGTTGGCTCTCTATAATGCTTCACTATCAAGCTGGGCATCAAGCAATCCAAGAGATCCAATCAATAGCTGATCAAAAGATTTTTTCACTGTCCGAATCGAAGAAGAGACAATTGGTCTCGAGGTGACCGAGGAATAAGTACGACCAATAACACTGGGCTGGGCATCTTGAGGGCAAACAAATCTAAAACGGCCGTCTGAAGGTGTGTGGAAGCAATCAAGTGAGTTGCAGTAGCCTTGGTGTCCAGCTGATCGGGTGCCTCGATTTGCACACTAGGTGGGCTCCGAGAGTCAAGAAGGTCACCAAAATTCAAAGGAGTATCAAGCACTCCATATGCAATGCCAAGGTGTGCAAAAGTGGAACCGTGACTTGCCTCGATATGCATGTCAATGGGATCTGTATCACGACGATGTCCCTGCACGTAAGAGAAACCCTCGTGTGCTAACAAAGAGATGTGAGGCTTACCTGTAGCAATCACATGTTGTATAGAAGTCGAAACATCATTTGCCTTGATATTCGTGCCACAAAGTGTTGCTGGAAGAGTACTGGGCACATCAATAATATTGCCCATCTTAGTGGAGGTCAAAATTTCAGCTACCACACTGGCACGCATTTCTAGACAAAAATTCGCGTGTCGAGAATGCCTCCCTGTGTCATAGACAAATTTGGGGCTTCTTGATTGCAGACAATTTAGGGCAAATTGAGGTCATGGATGCTGAGAGGCAAAATAGAATTGATATTTTTTAAGGCAATTGATTAGTATCAACCAAGTTTGGGATTGAATATTGGGTCAAAGTTTGGTCAAATGTGGAGGTCAAACCAGTTAAACTGGTTGACGTTTTTTGAATTCGGGTAGTGGTACTTTTTTTGAGAGTTGGGGCAGCTCCAAAATGCTTGTAGGAGGCCAAGGGAGGTGTTGGTTTGCTTCATATTGCTCGAGAAAAGCTTGAGAATATTTTTTTTCCTCTTGGTCGAGAGGTATGTTCTTTGCCATTTCTTTTTTTTTTTTTTTTGAGTTGATTTTGAGGTGAGGATGGTTGGGACATTTGCGGATCTACAAGTGTTGGTGGTTGAGAGGCTTGTGAAGTAGTCATTTAGCCATTAGATAGGTTAAACAAAGGAAAAAACTGAAAAATGGCATTGGCGCCCAAGATGGGATCGGGCATGTTTTGGCTGGCATTTTGAGTTAGGCAAGGCATAGTAAATGGTGTTTGGTTGTTATAATGAGGTTGTGGTGTAATGGCAGCAACCAGTTTGCTCGAAAGTGGTTGAAAACTGTTTGAAAATTTTGGAACAATATGCATTGCTAAGGCCGAGGCTTCAAGGCCATGATTTTTTGGGTTTTGCATATTATTTGGAGTTGGAAAACCATGGGCTTTGCTGGTAATGTTATTTGGAATGGTTTGTGACTATTGGGCAGTATCAAAGTGAGCGGAAGAAGCATGAAACTCATTGCTATTGTATTCGTTCGATTTGCATGGTTCTCGGATGAATCTTCATAAATGGTTAGCATGATTGTCATGGTCTTATCAAGTCCATAATTTCCATGAAAAACGTTTTCCGTTTGGTCGCCAAATTCCGGCGACATGGTCTAAAATCGTGGCTATCTGGTGGTGGCCGGCAACAGTCCGACAGTGGCCGGTAATGATCAGGCGGCTAATAGTGGTAGTGCAATGGTGGTGGAAGATTAAAAAGATTCTTCCTAGAGAGAAAATCTTATAGAGAGAAAGTATGAGATAAGGGTTCTTTTGTTAAAAGTTAAATATAATTGTGTGAATTAATTGGATTGAAAATCTAGTTAATAAATATCATTATATAGTTAGGATTATTAATTTTGTATTAATGGTTCAAGTAACATCTACTAGTTAATGAGTTGCACCTCTTGGCTTAATTAAATTAGTAGCGGAATTATATAATTCAAAGTGTATATAATTGAAGTTCATTGTTATATACAATTTAATGTTGACGATGTCTTATTAATTAATGCAATTTGATTGAACATTCTATACACGTTGGTTGGTACGTAGCGGTGTTGAATTAAATTTGATAATAATCTGTATGAGTTGATCAGGAGTAATCTAATTTGTAATGATCTGTCTGGATTGTATAGATTGTAGCCTTTAGAGTTAGAGCCATACGTTAAAATGAATGCATCACTTTTGCCATCAAAATTTCTTCTTGCTTTATTTAGTACAAGTGCAAATTCCATGCATCCAAATAATCTTAGGTGAGAAATACCTAAGGTTTCTTTTGCTCCAGGCTTCTTGTTGGAGAATAGTTGGATAGATAGACTGCATAGGGCACTGCTTTAGCCCAAAACCTTTTTTGTAGGGTTTTACTATTTAGCATACTCCATGCCATGTCAAGAATGAGATCGTTAGTGGATATCAGATTTCATTTACTTCAAAAAATTCTTGGAACTCTTTGGATGCAAATTCTCCACCTCAATTTGATCTAATTTCCTTGATTTCACGACCACTCTCATTTTCAATAGTTGTTTTTAATTTCTTGAATGCTTCTAATATCTTAGATTTCTGCTTCAAGAAATAAACCTATGCTTTTCTTGAAAAATCACCAATGAAAAATAAGGAAATAGTTACTTTTATCGAGGGAGGTTGGCTTGATTGGATCACACACGTCAAAATGAATAAGCTCTAGTGGGCTTTAGGCCCTAGACCTTGACTCATTTGGAAATGCTTTCCTGAATTGCTTTCCAAGTAGGCATCTTTCACATAGTTGATTGGGTCTTTGATGTGTAGTAATCTACTTCTGTGATAGTAAATCTAAACTGCCAAAATTTAGATACCCAAACTGAAGATGTCAAGCTAAGAGAAATAATCTGAAATAAACTCTGACTCTTTCATATGTAAATATTCAAATTCACCTTTTAGTGTTTGAAGATGTACCTTCTTTACTTGGTCAGCCTCTTTATAAGATGCTTCTTTACAAAATCTCACACTCGGATATTTTCTCCCTCACTAGGTCTCTCTTTCTATCTCTACAATAATGCTAAGAAGCTTTAACTCTTCTCTTCTTTTTTTCCATTTCTTTTTTATGCATTATCCTTGCAAGATGAGACCTATTTATACTAGTGGACTCCCATACACAAATATAGTTATATTCTAATAGCAGACAATAAACACATGTTTTATTTTTCTTTGCCTAAGTTTCTTTATTGTATCCTTACCTAATTCTTCACGTAACTTAGTTTGGTAAAAAACAAGTTTTGTATTTTTTAGATAGTGAAGAATTTTATTTTCAATCTTAAAATGAATGGTTGTTGGATTCTACACGTGACTCACAAGCCCAATTGTATAGGGAATGTTAGGCCTTGTACAACTTAAATATCTCAAACATCCAACTAGACTCTTAAAAAGTGGATCAACCTTCTCGGCTTCATCGTCTTTGAACAACTTGGTTCCTCATTCCATTGGTGTGCTTACTGGGTTTCAATCATCCATCTTGAATTTCTTGAGGATCTCATTTGTATTTTTTTCTTGTGAGATGAAAATCCCTTCTTTTTGTTTGACTTCAATGCTAAGGTATTAAGCCATCAATCCAATATTTGTCACCATTGCCTTATTAAATTCTTCAAACATGTTTGGATTATTCACGTTGAAGATTAAATCATTCATGTACAAACAAACTATCAAAACATTTCTATCCTTGATCTTGATATAGAGAGCATGCTCTTTGGGACATATTGTGAAGCCACTCTCTTGGAAGTACTTATCACTCTAATTGTTCTATGCTCTTGGTGCTTGCTTTAACCGGTAGAGAGCTTTCTTCAACCTTAGAACCTTGGATTCTTCTCCTTTGACATCATAACCTCGTGGTTATTGATGCAGACTTCCTCTTCAAGAACTCCAATTAGGAAAACATATTTTACATCCATTTGATATATATTCCAGTTATTTTATGTGGCAAAACAAGTGATTAATCTAATTGTTTCTAAATTAGCAACATGAGTGAATACGTCATCATAGTCAATTTTAGCTCTTTGACTATATCATGTCACCACAAGTCCTACTTTGTATCTTTCTATCTCTCCATTAGCATTGTTCACACTCATTTTACTTCGATGATTTTATGACCTTCGGAAATTGAACAAGTTCCCAAGTGTCATTTCACTCGATGGCCTCAATTTTTTCATCCATTGTTTTCTTCCATTCTATATCTTGCAGAGTTTCTTGGATGTTTACTAGTTCACAATCAGCAAAAAGACAAAAAATAGTAAGGTTATCGAGTATCATTAGTCACTTCAAAGAGATCTAGAACAGTTGTGCATTTTTTATCTCTTTCAACCAAGAAAAATGATTCTGAATTACTTCATAACTTCGTATTGGTGAAGCAAGGGGTGTAGTGGGCTCTTTTATTGCTTCTTCTATCATTCTTGGTTGTTTTTCTTCTTCATCAAAATCAAATCTGAAAGTTGAAATCCTCTACATGAGATCCAAAATCTCATTCGCCTTCTTCATTAGATACTACGTCTCGACTAATAATAATCTTTCCACTTTTAGGTTTATACAATTTATTACCTTTAGAGTTGGTGTCGTAGTTGATGAAGATGATTTTTTTGACTTTTATCAATCAGCCTGCTTTTTTGTTCATCAGGTACATGTACATAAGCTATGCTTCCAAAAACCCTAAAATGTGAAATGCCATGCTTTCTTCTGCTCCAGGCTTTTTGTGGTGTTTTACCCATACACTTCTTGTTAGAGAACGATTAGATAGATATACAATACATGCTACAACTTCTCCCCAAAATTTCTTTGGCATTCTCTTACTCTTAAGAATACTTTGTGTCATGCTGAGAATGGTTCTATTTTTTCTTTCATCGACACCATTTTGTTGAGGGGATCTTGGAACAGTCAATGGTTGTTGAATTCTATTTACTTCACAAAACTCCTGGAACTCTTTTGAAGTGAATTCTCCTCCTCGGTTAGATCTCATGGCTTTGATTTCAAGACCAATTTCATTTTTCCCTGCAACTTTGAACATTTTGAATGCTTCAAAAACTTATGACTTCCGCTTCAAAAATAAACCCAAGGTTTTCTTGAAAAACCATCAATGAAGAGAAGGAAGTAAGTACTTTTACCAAAGGATCTTAGCTTGATGGGTCAACAAACATCGGAATGGATAAACTCGACTCGTCTTTGACCTCTGGAACTTGACTCCTTAGGAAAATTGCTCATGAATTACTTTTCAAATAAACACCCTTCACATAGTTGGTCAAGATGATTGATGCAAAAAAGGTCTCTCACTATCATTTTTCTTGAGAGTACCTCCAAACTTTTGAAATTAATGACCCAATCGTAAATGCTAGAGCCAAGATAAATCCTTGTAACAAGGTTTAAGACATTTTGACACATAATTATGAATGTTAATGAGGAACATTCAACTCTTGGACATTAGCACCTTTGCAATGAAGTTATTATTTCTATCTCTCAAAGAAAGACTAGAATATTTCATGTGAATATTATATCCTTTCTCTAAGAGTTGTCCCAAACTCAAGATGTTGTTTTTCATATTCGGCATATAGTAGACACTAAAGATGAACCGGTGTGTACCATTCTTCAAACGAATCAATATGCCTCCTTTTCCCTAGACCAGAATTCTAGAATCATCTCCGAATGAGACATTTCCACTTCTTGATTCGTTCAGCTCCACAAACATACTTCTTTTCCTACACGTGATTGCTTGCACCAGTGTCGAGGTACCATGTGTTTTCCTAGCCTCCATTGTTATCTTTCCTAGCTAGTAGCAATGTTCCACATTTTTTGGGCTTCTTTTCAACATAATTAGACCTTTCTTTCTTCGACTCTATTATTGGGAGATCTGCAATCCTTAGCATAATTCCTGAACTTATGGCAATTGTAGCAGTTAACTTGAGACTTTTCATATATCGAGTTATAACAACCTCTTCTATAGCCTCGCATTGAACTTTCACCTCTCTCAAGATTGTTATTGAAAGCGTTGGAGTAATTATTAGAACTCCAACCTCGTCCACCACCACAATCGAATTGGCTTCTATTGTTGCCATGTTTTTCTATCTTGTCTGTCTTTCACTTTTTTCTTGAAATGTGTTGTTCCACAATATTCTACTTTCTCTTCTTTTTTTCTTTGTATACTTGCAACGACTCTATCAGCTATTCAACGATCATTTCCTTCAAATATTTTGTTTCTTCAATTGTGGTAACAATCATCTCAAATCTTGGATTCACCGAGCTAAGTATCTTTTCAATGACTCTCACCATTTATTTTCATTTGATTAGAAACGACAAGCACCCTTGAACAATAATCGAAAATTGACTTATTTTCTTTCGTGTTGAGTGACTCAAACTTTCCTATTAGAGTTTGCAGGCGCACCTGCTTAACTTTCTCGTTTCCCTTGCAAGAGATTTGAAGCATCTCCCAAGCTTCCTTGGCAGATGGTGTATTCGAGATTTTATTGAAACAATCATCATTTAACGCTTAGTAGATGAAGAAGAGAGCCCTTTTGTCTCTCTTTCTCATGTCTTTCAAACTATCCCTTTATGTCGTGCTTATAGTCAACACATATTTTATCTTATCGTAGCCTTTTCTATGATTTCCCAAACATCGCGTGCTCCAAGAAGTGCCTTAATTTTGATACTCCAATTCTTAAAGTTGCTATTATTGAGTGTTTGAACTGGAAATGATGATATACCAACTCACCCGAAGTTAATATGCAAATAAATTTTTCTAGACTTATAAATCTTAAAAATATGTTTTGATGTGGAAGATCAATCCAATACTGCAACACAAAGCATACTTAGAAGTTAAAGAGACCTGAAAACCATAATTTTGAAACTACTTTGATGAAAAATAATGTTCAACACACAAATAATAAACTTTTTATTTATAACTTTCAAACACTCTTACTTTCACACTAGGATATTTTCTCCCTCACTATTTTTCTCTTTCTTGTTTTGCCTCTTCTCTTGTTTTTTGTTTCTTTTTAATACATTAACCATGTAAACTACAAGTTTAGTTCACAACAACACAATCTTATTTTCAATATTTGGAAAAACAACAAAACAAAAACAAACTTTTTGTCAAGCCCATTTGGCCAGCATTGACATACAACCAGCACCAAGCAGAAGGGAAGCATTTGCACCCAATTGAAGCTTTCCACTATTTTGCATTCTTGGATTCATGAAATCTACCGCCAGAAGGTCGACAAGAGCCATGTAAACTAAGATACCGCCAGACACCGATTCAAAAATTCCCTGAACAATGAGAGCATTAGGGCTATTCTCGTCATATATGTTGACTATTCCAATGCCGATTGCTATTCCCACTGGTGTAGTAAGTGAGAAGAAAATAGACATCACAGTAACAGCACGAGCTTTGAATTTTGCCTGAAGAAAAAATGACAAAATGACAAAGAATGTCAATTTCTCATAATTTTTAAAATTTAGACGATTATTTTTTTTTTTGGAAAATCAGATACCTAAATTAAAACACATAATTTATCAAGATTTTCAATGAATAATTTCTAACGTATGAGGGAAAACAATATTTTTTAAGAAAAGGTTTCGGCTTGATATGGTCAGAAATCTTTAGTGTATTGTCGTTGTATAGCACATTACTTAATAAAATAACATCTTTAGTGTATTGTCTTCGTTTTACTTGATTATTTGTTATTACAAAAATATACATTCCACACTCTTCTTAAGGAATTTTAAACTGTTATACAAATTTGAAAAGTTTAAATTGTTATCAGATATTCCCTTTTTTTTCATTTTTTATGCTTCTCTCAAAATATACTATCATATCACATAATAATTATAAAATTCATGTGATTTATCTTGATAGATAGATAAAAACATTATTCATAAATGATTTCAGATATTTTCTGAGTTTGTAAATTCATAATTAATGCTCAAAGAGTTCTAGTGGATAGAGAGAGAATGAACAATGGTACATCCAACCCTTATAAGGAAGAAAGGGTCCCAGATGAAGTAGATTCAATAGTGACGGTAACAAACACTGGGAATGGACAAGGGTTGATTCAAGGAAACTACAGTCAAGTAGAGGGGGTTGGAGATCGAAACTATTTTTTGTCTTCATTGGAAATTTACATACGAAAACCACCATGGGTATGTTGTGGTAAACATTTTTTGAAGTAGAGCTGGTCATGAATGTCTAAATTCTAGCCAAAGTTAATGAGAGATGTAGTATCATCTTTGGATTTGTTAGATTCAAGAAGGCAGAGGAAGCCAATAAAGCTATCAAGCTTGGGTCTAGTCATGTTCTGGAGGATAGACACATTCAAGTTAAACATGCTAAGCTAAACGAAAAGGGTCTATCACATGATGCTAAGTCTGCCAACTTTCAATAGTTCCATGGTTTTACAAAGGGAAATATATCTTATGAGGAAACTTTGTTGCAAAATGTAGGTCTTAGTTCTCCAGTTGTCATTGGTTGTAAGATAAAAATGGCCAAGGATCCAGCAGACCGACAACAAATTCCAACAGGTTCTTTATCTTTAGGAATCATTGTTAAGTCATCTCCCAAGGAGGAGGATTGAATGTGCCCATTCCAGATGATGAAATACAGTAGTTATCCATGAGTGTTGTTGGGTATATGTGGAGAAAGAATGCTTACAAATATATTCAAGATTATCTTAATCAACAAGGGGTGATGGTCAAACTTAGTCCTTTAAGTGATACTAGCTTTTTAATTAATTTTCCTTTGAAATATTTGATGCAATTTTTTATCTAAGATCACATGAACCTCTTTGATATCTAGTTTTCAAAGATTATCCCATGGGCTGAAGTAAAAGGTGAAAAGCGTTCACAAGTGTGGATTAAAATTGAGGACATTCCTCTTGTACTACGGCATGAAATCTTTTTCCAAGAGGTGGGGAAACAATGGGGAATTGTCGTGGAGATTACGGAGGTCACAATGAAAATAGTAGTGTTTTATGCGACATGGATTTTAGTTCAACTGGACCAAATTTCTATGTAGTTGGTGAGAGGTCCTTTACCCTTACAATTTTCATTGTCCCTAAGATGTGGGTTCCTAAGGTTACTCTGGTATACTGTGTCAGTCCAACCTTAGTCTCATGAAGAATGCCGATGTTGGGGAATATTGCAGGGATAAGTCAAGCCCCATGTGGCATAATTTAACCTTCACCAAGAAGTTAGGTCTATTATGGCTAGAGAGTTAGACATGTTGACAAATGGAGATGGGCTTGTGACTTTTGCCCTACATTATAATTTAATTCAAGAAGTGAGCTCTTTTAATAATCTAATAGAAGAAGATAAGGACTTTGAAAAATTAGACATTAGAGATTATGAGGGCTACGTGCCATAAGTTTTTAGACAGTAAGGGGCACTCATACCGGGTTAAGAGATTAGTTTCTAAATGGGGTAAAAAGGGAAAGGCTAAAAATGAAAAAGAAAAGAGATACAAGAAACTTATAGTAGAGGTGATGAAAATATCAGAAAAAGGTGCAGATGGGGGGCTTCGATGATTCACTATTGGACACTGACATTAGTAGATAAAATTGCCAATTGTCAAAGGAAGTTGAAGAAACTATGGATATAGGTAACTCCTTGGGGTTGGAAGCTCCTAACTCTCAAATCATCCATGCCTTAGTGGAGATGAAGGAGGTAATTTGCATAATTTAACAAAACATGAATATTTTAGAGGATTGCCTAACATTCATTTTGAGAAATATCGTATTTGTGATACATGTCAATATGGTAAACAAGTCAAGAGCTTTTTCAAACCAAAGAAGATGGTTTCTACTTCAAAACCTCTTAAACGTGTACATATGATTTTATTTGGTCCTATGAGAACCATGAGCCTTAGTGGTAAACTATATGCCTATGTAATTGTTGATGATTTTTGTAGATGTACTTAAGTATTATTCTTGTTGAGTAAAAATGAAGCTTTTGAAGCTTTTGTCAAGCTCTTTAAACAAGTATAAAACACCATCGGTTACAAACTTATATCTATTAGAAGTAATAATGGTAGAGAATTTTGCAATAGTAATTTTACAAAATTATATGATGAGAATGGTATCTCTCACAAATTTTCAGTTGCTAAAACTCCTCAACAAAATGGTGTTGTTTAAAGGAAAAATCGTATGTTACCAAGACCTTCAAACCACACCATTATTGGTACAAAATGGGTTTTTAGAAACAAACTTGATGAACATGGTATTGTCACTAAAAATAAGGTTAGACTTGTTTTTCAATGTCATAATCAAGAAGGCATTGATTATGATGAGACATTTGCCCCTGTTGCTAGACTAGAATCCATTAGAATGTTACTTGCGTTTGCATATTTTAAAGGATTCAAATGGATGTAAAAAATGTCCTTTTAAATGGTTACATCCAAGAGGAAATTTATGTTGAACAACCTCCTGGTTTGTGCTTGAGTCTTTTGAAAATCATGTCTACAAACTTTCAAAAGTTTTATATGGTTTGAAACAAGCTCTAATAGCTTGGTATGAAAGGCTTAACAATTTCCTGATAGAAAAAGGTTGCACTAGAGAATTGTAGACACTACATTATTTATAAAAGAAAAGTGAATGACATTTATTGTTCAAATTTATGTTGATGATATTATTTTTTGTGCCACTAGTGAAAATTTGTGCAAAGATTTTTTTAAGATTATGCAGGATGAGTTTGAAATGAGCATGAATGACATTATTTATAAAAGAAAAGTGAATGACATTTATTGTTCAAATTTATGTTGATGATATTATTTTTTGTGCCACTAGTGAAAATTTGTGCAAAGATTTTTTTAAGATTATGCATGATGAGTTTGAAATGAGCATGATAGGTGAGTTAAACTTCTTCCTTGGGCTTCAAATTAAATAAACAAAGGAAAGTACATTTATCCACCAAGCCGAGTACACCAAATAACTACTTAAAAGATTTGGTATGGAGCATTCAAAGGAGATTGATATATGGCAACATCCATCAAATTGGATAAGGATGAAAATGATAAGATGGTTGATCAAATCAAGTATAGAGCTATGATTGGTAATCTTTATATTTAACTGCTAGTAGGCTTGATATTATGTTTTATTTATGCTTATTTGCTAGATTTCAATAATCTACTTGAAAAGGACTATAGATTTTGGTTTATGGTATCCTAAATCAGTGACTTTTGATTTAATTTCATATATTAATGCCGATTATGCGGGTTGTAGGGTAGAACGTAAAAGTACTAGTGGTGATTGTTAATTTCTTAGTTACTCTTTAGTTTCTTGGTATAGTAAGAAATAAGTTTGTGTATCTCTTTCTACCACTGAAGCTGAATATATTTCTACTGATAGTTGTTGTGCACAAGTTTTATGGATGAAAACTACTTTGACAGATTATGGCTTGAACTTTGATTGTATTATTATCAATTGTAATAATACTAGTACCATTAATCTGACAAAAAATCTTATATAGCATGTCAAAACCAAGCATATAGATATTAAGCATCATTTCTTTTGAGATCATGTGTTGAAAGGTGATATATCTCTTGATTTTGTACCTATGGATGACAAATTAGCCAATATATTTACTAAATTATTGGCTGAGAAAAGGTTTTGCTTGTTTAGAACACTTTTGGGTATTAGAAAATACAATTACTAATGTGTGTGCAAATGTGTAGCTTTACCTATGACAAAACAAGATTTGTTTTAGATCATAAGTTGATCTGGATGATTTGCGGACGACTCTGATGGAGTTTTGGTCGACCGCTATATTTGAAGTATCATCCGCTAGATAGGCAGGCAAGCTTCTAAATAAATTGGCCAAGTTGCAAACGACCTCTTCACAAACGTATCTCTTACCCATCATCAACGGTCGACTGTAAGTGTCGGGTTGGGATTCTATAAGATGTAACAGACGTATCACTTCACAATCTAATCATCTACAAACCATTACAATTCTCTCACAACTTTTCAAATTCATCTTACCCATTCTGAATATCATCCCATTTCATCTCAATCTTTATCACAACCCATTCTACCAACTCTTGAATTGAAATCTAGATTTCAAAACCCTAGCCATGGCTAAAACAAGTTCTTCTAAAAGAGGTGCTTCCAAGAAAACTCAAGACGATATCCCACGGAAGTACAGATCAAGTGTTTCATTGTTTCTAGATAAAGAGATGGAGACAAAATACAATGAGTCCAAGGCTAGCAATAGAAAGGTAATCTTTGAAAGTATTATAAATCCTAGGGAATTTCCTTCTTCTAGACTTTTGCGTGAGATAGAATTTCAAGGATGGAAGTTCAATGTATGTATTTAGTCTATGAGTTTTATGTTAGTTTAAAAAAGGAGCAAGTTGATGACACCTTTGAGAGTATTTATTTTACTACTAAAGTTGGGGGTATTGACTTGAAATTTGATGTTCGGAATATTGATGAAATCATGGGGATGCATATAATAATACTCATCAACCTATCTCACATAATGAGTTCTCAACAAAGGAAGTTGAGAATATTTCCACAAATGGAGAAACCTTTATGGCTTTTCATAAGAGAGAATCCAACAGATTCAATTTTGAGAATAGAGTCTAACACCATCTTTGCACAAACATTTTTATACCTACTGGTGGTCCTAAGACCACTGTCACATTCATGCATATGTTTATTATGTTGTTGGTAAGGAAGAGAAAAATGATTGATTTTGGCCTTCTCATGACCAACCATATGCTTGAGACGGTTGAGGGGAGATCTACAAAATTGTCAAAAAGTCTTCCCTATGTCCCTTCTCTTGACATGGATTTTCAGGCATTTCAAGGTTCCTTTGCTTGAAATGTCGGACAAAAACCACTATAACAAATCAGACTATGCATCCTACAAAATGATACATGTTTTGTGTTTGAATGGAAATTGGGACTTAAAGAAAAACATGTCCTTAGAGGAGATCAGCCAACTTGTCAAGGAGATAGCCAAGTTGATGGGAAAGATGTTCCAATTATCCTT
Source organism: Apocynum venetum (assembly GCA_019593545.1). Taxonomy (NCBI): domain Eukaryota; kingdom Viridiplantae; phylum Streptophyta; class Magnoliopsida; order Gentianales; family Apocynaceae; genus Apocynum; species Apocynum venetum. Next base: position 49,750 of record SRSM01000662.1, on the reverse strand, counting down.
GTAGGTGATGACATTGGTGAGGGTTTCACTCAAGAACCAACTAAAAGCTAAAGAGGCACAAAGAGGAAGTTTACTATAGGAGGTGAAGAAGAAGAGGAAGAAGAAGATGTTTATCTCGATAGCTCAATCCGTGAAAGGTTAAGGAGAGGAAAGGTCAAGGTAACAGAAGAAATGTCAAGGGAAGAGGTTCCTGAAAGTATTAGGGAAGAGGATTCTACAATTCATAATGTCGTCATTTAGAGTTTAATATCTTTTATATATCTCTAGTTTACTTTTTTGAGTAATAATTCTAAAGATTGCTCTATGAACTTAAAAACGTTTTTTCAAAATGTGTTTTATAAGTTAAAACTTATTATGGGTATTCAAATTGGTTTTCTAAATACATGCATTCACTTTAAAGTTTATAGAAAATTTGAAGACGACTTTTTTATGCTTGCGGTCGACCTGATAATAGTAGGCATCGTCCGCTAACTATCCAGAGGAATTTGGTAATATAGGAGACGCTCAAGTGGTCGACTGGATAATAGTCGGTATTTTCCGCTAACTATCCAAGGGAGTCTGGTAATGTAGCGGATGTTTTAGCAGTCGACCAGTAAATATCAGTCATTGTCTGCTAACCATCGAGAAGGATTCAGTGTTCCAGCGGAAGATCTAGCGGTCGACTACAAGTCTCATGAGTGAGATTTAAACAGTTATTTTTATTACTGTTGAAACACATATAAATACACAAATGTTTGAAAATCTTGATAACACATTTTTCTGAGCACAAATTTGATTGACATAAATTATAGAACATCTTAAAAACATTTTCAAACCGTTTCAAAGTATTTACATTGTGAAAATCATCCAAGAAGGATTTCAGACATTTATAGGTGTTTTTGAGCAATCTTGTGAAACACTTCCTCAAAGAGGTCATTAAACTATATTTTATATATCCTCACGATCAAGGTGATATCAATTTCAAATCTTCTTTATTCATTTCTTGTAAACTTATTCAATGTTGCTAACTTAAAAGTTCTAAGGGTTAGAGTGAACCTTGAAATTGGAGATAATTGTGATTATCTTGTTTGTGTGTATTTCATTAATTGTTGTATTGCAGATTGTAGTAGAATCAAGGTTGTATTGTAAAACTCTAGGAGTTGAGTGAACCTTGTTTGGGTAAGAGGAATTGAGTGAGCCTCTTTTGTAATATCTTATACTTAATCAGTGAAAGGTTTTGTGAAATTCTTAAGTACATAACTCAAGGTAGTGGATTAGGTTTTGTTGAACAAATCGAACTAGTATAAATCATTGTGTTCCTTGTTTTATCTCTATTTTTTTACTTAAACATATTGTTACACATATAAACAGTGCATGCTTGATTTCTCTTAAAAGTACATAATTAAATTAAGTTGTAAAAATCAGATAAAAACTAATTCACCTCTCTCTTAGATTTTTCCGTATGGAATGAGGATTTTTCCCTTAGAATCGTCTATTGTAACTAAGAGGTTTATTATTCTTGTTGGTGAAATTTCCTTTATCAAATTCAGGTGCGCTTTTGTTAATGTATATGCACCTAATTATGATTATGATTCGGAAATTTTCTTTCAGTATTTAGGAGAGACTATTTTATCTTTGAATGTTCTTGGGTGAATTGCTGGTGATTTCAATATTGTGGGTATGGATGTTTTTGGGAGCTGTATTGATAGACTTCTTTTGGTGGATTTGTCGTTGACTAGAGGTAAATTGACTTGGGGTAGTAATAGATCTACTTCATTTAGCAGATTGGACAAATTTCTTGTTTCTCTTTGACCATAACGCTGTGGTGCTTCTAAATAAACATTTTGATTGGGGCCCAAAACCTTTCAGATTTTTTAATTACGGGTCGGAATTAAAGGGTTTTCTAGAAATGCTACAAGAGGGCTAGCCAAAATGTGTGACAGACAGATAATTAAGATGATTTGTGGGGTAAATTGAGGTCTATGAAACTGGTAATTAAATATTGAACACATACTAATGTGGGTATTAATAATCACAATATTCAGTATTTGGAATAGGAAATTCATTTGGTCCAAGATAAACAATGCAGGGGTGATTGCATATTGTTAGTTAAATTTAGAGGGGAATTATGGCGATGCTATAGAAATGAAGAACGCAGTTGCCTTCAGAAGGCAAGAATCAAATGGCTGTGTAATCGTGATAGAAATACTTGGTTCTTCCACGCAATAGCATCTGACCGAAGGAGATCAAACAATATTAGGTTTTGGCCATGAGACTCAACACTGTTATATGTACAGTTAGTGGGTTGAACCAGTTTGCATTCATTAAAGGTAGACAAATAACTGATTGTGCCTTAATTGCGAATGAAGTCATCGATGAGGTGAAGAGAAAGAAGAAAGCAACAATGTTATTTAATATTGATTTTATGAAAGCATATGATAGTGTAAGTTGAGATGTTCTACTTTTGGTTTTGAAATTGATGGGTTTTGGTAATAAATGGGCTCAATGGATTTTTTATTCTATTTCATCAGCAAAATTATCAGTGTTGGTTAATGGTACACCAACGAGGCAAATTGGAATCTCTAGAGGGCTTCGACAAGGTTGTCCACTTTCACCACTCTTGTTTTGTATTATAGATAAGATGTTGAGTGTCTTACTTGATAAAGCCAAAAGAATGTTGGCATTGGGGTAAATGGCTTTTGTATATCACATCTACAATATGCGGATGACACACGACACACGTATTTTTTGTGATAATCATTTTGACCGCCAAGTTAATATCAAGCGCTTGTTAAAATGTTTCCGATTGGCTTATAGACTTAAAAGTAAACTTCCACAAAGAAATTTGTATGGCATTCGGATGCAATTTAATCAAGTTCTTGAATGGGTGAGAAATATGATTGGCAAATATGGCATGCTTCCATCGAAATACTTAGGTTTTCCTATACAAAACTTGGAAGTATTGCTATATGGTCTCCGGTTGTTGATAATTTTAAATCAAGGTTGGGTAATTGGAAGGGTAAATTTCTGTCAGTTGGAAGTAGAGTATGGCTAAATGTGGAGAAGAGATTGAGTATGGTTACACCATTTCTTGGAGGGCATTCCAAAAAGGGAAAAACATGTTCCACCAATTTGTATTTATTGTGATAGTCTATTAGTAATTGAAGAAAGCACAGAGTAATATATATATAATAAAGTCTAAACTTATACATTGTAAACATAATACTATTAGACAACTATTGTTTACTGGAGTTATCTTTATTGACTATGTGAAGTGAAAGGATAACATAGAATATTCATTAAACAAATGGGAGTTTGTTAATAAGATTACAAAAGCAATAGGATTAAAGCCCATGACAAATAAGTTTTTATAAAGGAAACTCAATTTAGTTGACTAGAGATCCCAAGATCTAGATTACGTGGGACAATCTCTATCCATTCTTAAATAAATAAAAAGTGGTGCTAAAGGGTTAAGGATAGCAACGGTTTCTTTAATAATGACACTTAAAATAAGTAAAAAAAGAGTCTATCTTGAATCAGTGCTGTCCAATTTACCAACATATTGCATGTCTTTATTCCAGTTGCCTAAGACTGTTAAAGCAAAACTTGATCAATTACAAAAGAGCTTCTTGTGGGGTGGTGATTCAGATAAGACAGAAGATTTTCTATGTGGGCTGGGATGAGGTATGTAAACCAAAGGATCAAGAGGGTCTTGGAATTGCTAATATGGAGCTAAAAAATAGAGGCCTCCTAAACAAATGGGTTTGGATATATGCTAATGAGAGAAACTTACTTTGGAGGAGGGTTCTATATGAAAAAAATGGTGCCATTAATAATGATCTTGTCCCAAGTAATCTTCAAAATTCAAAATGCTCTTCATTGTGGAAGTCTATTATCAAACCTTTGTCGTTTGATGATAAAATCTCTGATGTTATCCTAAATGGATTGAGTATGTGTTTAGGCAATGGAGATAACATTTATATCTGGGATTAAAAATGGGTGGATTTGGGTATTCTTAAGAGTGTGTTCCCTCGTATTTATGCTTTGGCTGCTAGTAAGACTGATAGAATATGTGAGTTTGGACTTTGGGATGGAGATGTTTGGATTTGGAATGTGACCCTTAGGAGGGGGCCTTTTGATTAGGAACTAGAACAATGAGACAGATTTATGCAAGTTATCGAAGAGTACCACCTTAATAAAGACTACAGTGATAAGATGGTTTGGAGATTCTGCCCAAATGGTACGTATACTGCTGCATCATTTTTAAGGCTGTAACTTTCGGAACAGGTAGCAATGGAGGTGTGTGGAAGCTGATTGGGCAGGTATTGCTCCACCAAAAGTCGAGGTCCTTCTATGGCAAATTGTAAAAAATGGAGCACCGGTGAAAGCAAAACCTCTAAGAAGAAATATCATAGAACCTGGGATTTCATATTGTGTACTATGTAAGAATGAGATTGAGTTTGGTCATTTTGTTGTAATATGCGGGACATGAATTGGGCAGCTCCAAATGATCCTATTTCATTCTTAGTTACATGGTCTCAGTTGTTTCCTTGTTGGAAAAATATTCAGGTTTGGAGACTATTATTTTATGTTGTAATTTGGTTTGTGTGGGCTACATAGGAATGATGTTTTATTTAAAGGTGCTGAAGTTAATTTATGCAGGACAATTGATAACATGAAAATAAGATTTTTTTGGTGGCTTTTGGTCATATGGCCAATCCAACCTCAAACTTTTCTGGATCTTTACAGATTGTCATCTTCTGCTTCTGTTGTTGCTGCCTAAAGAAAGTAAAGGAAGTGAATGAGGTTTCGGTACCGCTTATTGAAGGTTTCGTCATATTTAATGTGGATGGTTCTGCAAAAGGAAAACCGGGTCTAGCTAGTATCGGGGGAATAAGGGATCAAGATGGCCTTGTCAAAGCAGGTTTTTCTTTGTCTATTGGAACTACTGAATCAAATGAAGCTGAACTCATGGCTGTGAAATAGCCATTTTTTATTTTTGCTGCTTCAAAGTGGACTTCTGTCTATGGACTTATCTATCATTGAAACCAACTCCGCCAATGTATGTAAATTGAGTGACAGCCCAGATAATGCTCCATGGAGGTTCAGAAAGGAGATTTTACATATTCAATATTTGATAAAGAAAATTAAATCCATGAAAATCAGCGAAGTGCCAAGGAAATGCAATGGTGAAGCTGACTCTTTAGCTAAGAATGGGGTGGACAGAGTAGAAAATTTGGTTCAAGTTTGGTACTGAGAGCTTCAGTTCATCGATGTAGAGCACTAATATGAGGCTAATTAACTACGGTGCAATGGCGATTTAGAAAGCAAACAACAAGAATGGTTCAAATGATACATACCTGAGCGATGCATCCACCAAGTCCGATACCTTCGAAAAATTGATGAAATGTAAGTGCTGCAAGAAGGGGCTCAATTGTCTTTGGGCTATCAGATGCACCTAAGGTGATTCCAATGATTACCGAGTGTACGATAATTCCCAATTCCAAAACCTGTGCCATATAATTAATGGCAAATTCAAATTAATTGCTGATATTTGTCACTTGTTAATATTGTACTCTTAAAATGACTAGGTAGAACAAACAGAAAGAACCTGCAGTAATTTTGGATTTGATAACAATAAAATCTCACAAAACAAGCAAACATATATGTGTACAAACAAAACAAGTAAACGCCGGGGTCTTTCCTTCAGGTTTTAGAAGAAGAAAAAAATTCAATAGTATTGAAAATAATGTAATAAAATAGTATAAAATAAAAATGAAAACGGTAGATTTTGTGACAAACAGGGAAAAGAGGAAATGTAATCAATTTATAAGACAATCAACATATATTATATACTTTGGAAAGAAACGTTATCTTTTTGTTCTCCGCCCACTAATTAAGATGTTCCCTTCACTCAATCCTAGTGTCATAGGTATTCAATGAATTTAAAGACATTGTTTCAAAAAATTTTTTAAAGACATTGCTATTCAATGAATTCTCTTTTTGCCTCAAAAAATAAAAATTTAAAGACATAAATGTCTTGACAAATTTTTGATCCTTTATGTGTATTACATGTTAATGCCCAAGAAAGCATGTATAAGTAGAAATATATATATAGCCTCCCCATCTGCCCCCCCCCCTTTTTACCCCTCCCCACATCTAAAATTTATATACATAGATTCTTCATTTCTCATGATTATTTGAGGGGGATCTAACACAAATATTTGGGCCAAAAAAATCAAAATTGGTTACCCTTCAAAATGTAATAATGATGATTTATATAACCATCGTGAGGATTATGTATGTTAGAGGTTTTAGACCAAAAGTTTTAGTGCGAATTCTTCTTTTTACATCCGTAGATATTTTCTACCTTACAAAAACCTTAGGGAAGATTGATATATACAGTAGATAGGTTTTTCTTTTTCTTTTTTTTTCCTCTTAATGTGTAAATTGTAAAAGTTGGTATTGCTGGAAAACTAACTAATGTCCAAAAAAAAAAAAAAACAAATACTACAAAATGTCACAATATTCTAGAAAACAAAATTGGCATATGGTAATGATTGAGATTTACCTGTGATATCACACGGTATCGGAGATCACTAGAAGGAAGATCTTCATCAATGGCCAGTACTGGTCCATGTGAATGGCCATGAGTAGCATGAGTGTGAGCTCCAGCAATTCTTCTTTCCTCATCACTATCCAATGCCTGAACAATATTCTTCATATTGTTTGCGGACTTTGTATAATGAGATGTTGCATAAACATCCACCATAAGAGTACCAATGGCAGCCAACATTGCAATGAATCCAGCAAATGGGAAATTCCCCCAAGGATTTTCATTTAAACATGGTGAAGTTAAGCTTTCAAAAGCATCCGGAAGGATATGTATAAACCCTGTGGCTAAAATGACACCTGCTGCAAAAGCCTTGATTATGAAGAAGAAATTATTTTCTGGATTTAGAGCTGGGATTTTATTTCCTAATAAGGGAAGACAAACTCCTATTAAACTTGCAACGAAAATCGACAAAATGGCTCCTAATTTGTACTTGAGGGCTTCATTTCTATTGCCATCTTCTTGTGCTGCATCGCAGGTGCAGCTTCCTATAACTGCCGATGGAAGAAGTATCATAAGGGACATAAAGAGAAGGTTTTGCTGATGCTTCTTCATGATTATGAAGCTGACATAAAGGGATTTTTTGCTTATTTTGATAAATGTGATGAATGATGAGAAATTGATGAAAAGACAAATCTTCTGTTCAATCTTTCAATCCATAAAAGGCTGTCACCTTTTGGTTTGAGAATGATGAACAAAATGGATTTGACATATTAAAAAAGAAGCAGAAGGTAGCCATGTCAAATTTGCAAAGAATTTTTTAAGAGTTATTTTAGTCTGAAAGTGAAGTGAAGACATGATGAAGCCATCTCTGCATAAACAAGTAAAAAATAATGAGAGATTGGTCATTGTATATCTAATGAAGATTCTTTATCTTAAGCAGTAGTGAAATTAAACTTCTTTTTGCCTCTTAAGTCTATAAACATTTCCATTATCTTAAACTGTCTACCAACAAATAGGCGAGGAAATTGAATGTAGATTCAAAAACATTTATGGAAGGATTTTAAGCTATGAAGAAATAATTTTTTTTTCTTTTTTGTTTAGAAGGACGAGGAGGAGGAGGAAAAGCCCATTTTATTTTGTTATTAACGAAGTGTAAAAGAAGAAATTGTAATTAACATAAATATTTAATAATAAGAATGTCGACATAATGGCAAGATGAATAAAAATTCAAAAGATGCAGAGATGTACAATTTTAAAGTCAACTCAATAAAATACTACTTTTGGATTTAATGTGAATCCCTTAATTTAATATCATTAGTACTTTCGTACAGGTCATAAAGGGCTGGGGATATTGCCGGAGAAGTTTCCCTCCAACCACAGCAAATTTTTTTGGATATGACATTATTGTCCTGGTTTTGTCAAATGTTGAATCCCTTTTTTTTCAGAATAAATTGGACACTTCCTTTAATTGTCTCTATTATGAATAGTATTTTGGAAAAAATTATATTTAAATGATTTCCATAAAAACCACCTTGATATTTTTGAATAATCTTAAAGATTTACTTGGAGCAAATGTATAGGTATAGTCTTTAGAGGAATTACCTATACACATTTCGATGATATCAGGGATTCTAATTATTCCCAAATTGTTGATATTCTTGACGATCTTGAAGATATTGTCAAAATACAGAAAGCTTGCTAAAGAGGATGGTTTCATGTCAATATATTAGAGACTCAAGTATTAAAGTAAGATATGGTTTTGAAGTGAATCATGGTATAACTGCAAAATTTCTATTTTACTCTATTGTATCCTTCTAGCTTTTTAGGAGGAAGAGTAATTGCACGTCAATAAGAGAGTTCAATGGTAATGGAATCAATACAACAAGGGAGCTTGTTGTTATCCACAAAATATATGTTAGAGTTATTGGTTGAAATTTATATGTCAATAAGAGAGTTCAATGGTAATCGAATCAACACATCAAGTGGAGTTTGTTGTTAACCACAAAATATGCGTTAGATTTATTCATTGTAAATTATATACCTTGCAATCGAATGAGAATTTAATGAATTGGACCATGGAGTGGATGCTGCAGACATAGATTGTGTTTGTCGAATTAAATAAATAATTTTTTTTGTTTTTGAATAGCAACATAAACAATTTTCTTTCAAAAGTTGTTAAATATCGCACCCCTTTACTCAATGCCGCATCCTCTTTTTACCATTTTGTCCTTCCATACTTGTTTCTCCTTTTTGATTTTAAAATATGTCTTGAAGGGTTGCACAATTATTGCCCAGAAATCAACATTTAAAAAAAAAAAAAAAAAAGTGAAACCAGCATGAGGTAATTTTCTTGCAACATTCTTATCAAGCATGCTTCACCTTGCTGTTGCAGCACTCGTAGAACATGGCCGTTGCAGGATTCAGAGCACCCATGACACATGCCTGGTCGATCCTCCCGAGCTAGGGGACCTCAAGCCCGAAAATCTTGTCCTGGTACAACTTTAGCTGCGGCAAAATCCACCAAATTCCAAAAATTAAACTAATTTTTCACATAAATTAAACAAACAAACAAATAATTAACAATTTGTGATCATAACCCAAAGCAAAATTTCTTCATTCTATGGCCAAATTAATGCAAACTGTGCACATGGATCAATTTCTAAGGGATGAAATTGGAAGAAAATTGACTTTCTACCAAACTAAAATTCACGTCAAAACTCATATCATCCATTTTTTTTTTAAAAAAAACTCTATTTTTTTGTATATTCCTCTTTGTTGAAAAAATGGCATTCAATATGATGGGGTGAATGAGCAAAATTATTTCTCTATTCGTCACCCTTAAATTAAAGTGAATATTGTATCCACATTAAAAAGACAATAGTTATTAGATGAATCATTGGTTGGATCAATAAACAAATATTTTGGAAATTTCAAATACTTTTGTAGAAGTAGCAAATACATTCATAAGAAATTACAAGGTACATTCATCAAATACATTTTTTGTATTTGAGAAATGTTTATAGAAACCAAGAATTCCTGTCAATCTATAGTTGTAACTCATTTAATGTCATTTGTGATGATCCTACGATTCTCCTAGCCTATATAGATGCTAACCATTCTTTTTTGAAGTACAAGAAGACTTTCGTTATTTTTCTCTCTCTGCATATTCTCGTAGCCTATAAATCACCAGTTTTAGAAATAGAAATAAGAAACACAATGTTGGTTGAAATACACATAAATTGTGGTCCTTCTTTATTTACTTCAGCAACATAAGGTAGAAAGACCATGATGGTACTCCTACTTTGCAATAAACTTTCTTGGAGAACCTTATTTTTTATCCATCATCAAATTTAAATGCATTTGGTCCAAATCAATAAAAAAAACATCATCAAAATAATCAGTCCTATCACAGAAAATAGATTGCAAAATAGACTTTCAATGGAAAGAAACTATACATATTTGAAGTCGTAAGTGTCAGTATGTTGTACGCCTAGAACTTGTATTTCGCCAGAGTCGTATAGATCTTTGCACCAAAAACAATAGCTGTCCACTTTGTTCCTCTCAGACACTTTGGGAAAAAGAAGATTTGTTATTTTTAATATAATCAATGTCTTCATCTATGCCCATCCACAGTTGCACAATGAAATAAAAAAATTCAAGAAATAGAAATAAAAAACGCAATGTTAATGGAAATAAACATAAATTTTGGTCATTCTGTACTTAATTGAATGACATGAGGTCGAAAGATAATGACGTTCACAGGAGTTGTATAGAACCTTACAACAATAGTAGTTGTCGACTTTATGTTAAAAAATAAGAGATCATTACTCATACTTAAATATGAATAATATGAGATATAATATACTCTCTTGTACCTTGAGACATGATGAAGAATGATAGTTCTTGATCATTCCTCTCCTAATTCTCTTATATGTTTGTGTATAGTTATGGTATAACACACAATTAGATAAAGTCGAGAGAAGGACCACGGATCCTATTTATAGTCAATAGGATGACACTTCCCCTCATAAGTCATTTAATAAGGCTTCTTAATTCTTCCTCTTGATAACTCTTGGAACATTTGCAACCCATGTAACTCATCTCCATCTTTTAAGTTAGTGGATGTATTGGTCTTTAATTAAAAGAGTTACAATAAGGAGTTACTAGTTGTCCTTAATTTAGGACTTACAACTTTGGTTATAACATTCTAATTACAATTTGTTATAATTAAAGTGTGGATTGCATTAATTGATGTTAGTGGTCATGAAGACCATATTCTAATGCTCTCCCACTTGGGCACCTTTTTCTGACTTGAAGTTGAAGTTACAAGTAAATTACTCTTACCTGGCCATATATATTAGAGTAAAATATATTTACTCTACAAAGTTATAAAATGGATCTTGGTGGTTATATATTATATAAAAATATATTTCCTTCCATATATCACATTTTAGTAACCCAATGTAGATAAATAAAATGAGGAAGAAATGCATAATGGTCCATGATATTATTTAAAATAATGTGCACAAAAAATGAAACATAACATCAAACCTTTTAATATGTTCAATTCTATAATTCTCTTGCAAGTCCATAGAGCTAACATGTTCCATAAATTTTTTCGACATCAATCCTTTTGTAAAAAGGTCTGTAAGCATCATTTCAGTACTAAGATGTATGATGGACACATTTTGCTGTTGAATTCTCTTGCACACAATATAATATTTCAACTCAGTACTAAGATGTATGATGGACACCTTTTGTTGTTTTTAGTAAAATAAACTGCAACAAAATTATCATAAGATATGGTTATAGGTTTAGCAATAGAATCAATAATCTCAAGCCCAGACACAATTCCGTAATCAAATTGCTTGAGATGTAGCTTCATGACAGGATTTAATGCATTGTAGAAAATACAATAATAGACTGCTTGACGCTCTTCCATGAAATGGCTCCTCCAGCTAACATAAAAATTTATCCTAAAGCAAACTTCATAGACTTTTGATAACCCATAAAGTCATAATCTAAGTATCCAATAATTTCAAGACAATCATTGTATTTATAGGTTAGCATATAATCTTTAGTAGCTTGAAGATATAGCAACACCATTTTAACTATTTTCCAATGATCTAAATTTGGATTATTCCAGAACCTCCCAAGCATACCAACTGCAAAACAAATATCCGGTTGTGTGCAAGTTTGTAGATACATTAGACTTCCAATAGCAGATGCATATGTACTTTTTTCCATTTGCTATCTCTAAAAAACATTTTGAGGGATTGGCTTCAAATTTATCACCTTTGACTATAGGAGCTGGACTAGGAAAACAACTTTGCATTTGAAATCTTTCAAGAACTTTGTTATAAAAGGTTTTTGAGATAAACCAAGAATACCTTTAAATCTATCTGTAAAAATCTCAATTCCAAGTACGAAAGATGTTTCTCCCATATCCTTTATGTCAAAGTTCTTTGAAAGATAATTTTTATTGTTATAAACTCAAATCACTAGTTGCAAGTAAAATATCGTCTACATATAAAATAAAAAATTTGAAATTACTCCCACTGACCTTTAGATATACACAATCATCAATGGTATTTTGCTTGAAAACTAAATGTAGTAATGATATCATGAAACTTAAAATATCACTGACAGGAAGCTTGTTTAAGTCCATATATAGACTTTTTAAGTTTACAAACTAGTTGTCATTTTCCATATTCCTAAAAACCTTCAGGTTGTTCCATATATATTTATTCATCTAGATTCTCATTTTGAAATGTTATTTTTACGTCTATTTGATGCAACTCTAAGTTAAAATGTGCTAGTAATGTCATTTCATCTTTCATAACATCCATTCATTTATTGAATTTACTGCTACTCATGGCTTGTGAAAATGTCAATGAATCTTCACAAATACCAATTGCAACAATGTAGTAGAAACTTTGTTTAATAAATATCATGTTTCTAATAAGGTTTCTACTGTCTATTATCCTCAAACAAATTGTCAATGCTAATAGGAAAGACTGGAGCCTTCGTTTAGGAGATGCTCTTTGGGCATACAAAACTGCATTCAAAACCCCTCTTAGTATGTCACCATTTAGGTTGGTTTATGGTAAGACCTGTCATCTACATGTGGAATTAGAACATAAGACATTTTGGGTCATAAAATAATGTCATCTTAATCTTGATGAAGCACAATCTCATAAGAAATTGCAGATTCAATAATTAGAAAATATTAGAAATAATATCTATTTTAATTCCTGGATTGCAAAAAATAAAATAAAATATTATCATGACAAGAATCTTTCGAGAAAAAATTCAACATTAGTGATAAAATTCTACTCTATAATTCTCGTTTAAAACTGTTTTCAGGAAAGCTAAAGTCAAGGTAGATTGGCCCATTTGTTATTATTAATATCTTTAATCACGAGTCATTGGAGGTAAAAAGTCTTCACATCTAATGTCAGACAAATTATTGATTATGTTGTTTTTAAAGACTCGCCACCATAAAGGAATTGAAATCTATATTCGTTGAGTCTAAGACGTTAAACAAGGCTGCTGTGTGGGAGGCAATCCATCGCTTTCTTTTATACTTTTGAATGGTTTGATTTTCCTTTTTCACTTTTTAGCTTGCAAACCTAAAAGAAATTGTTGAATATGATATGCATCTTTTCGTATACTGAAAGATGGCGTATTTAAGTTAATTAAATGATCAATAGTGATTAAAGACAACCTTAAATAGCTTGTTTAATTGTTGAAAAGAATCACCAAATAATTTATGTTAATTTCCTCTCAAGAGTAAGTAAATTTCATCTGCAAGGTATTTGTTTCTTTTTTATATTTCAGTTTGCCTTTCCATCACTTCTTTTTTTCTATCTCTTTGTGCCATAATGGATGATTAATTAATGAAAATGAGAAGATATGATTCATTGCTCCCTATTAATTATTTGAGAAAAATCTATCTGATGAGAATGGACCATATGAAATTACTAGTATCTATTGGAATGCCTGAGATATTAGGTGGATAATTGAAGATAAGGCTCAAATTAGTGGTGAACATCCAACTTTTCCCAAGCGTCCACCTAAGTTAGGAAATAGTAGTTATTTAAAGAAACATAGATGTAAAAGAATAAGAGTTTATTATAAATGTGCTAAATGAAACTGTGATGCCAGTTGTCATTCACTTGGGTATTTTTCCAATAATTAAGAAGACAAAATTGCTTTCATTAAGAATGAATTGAGTAAAGAGTCATTAGATGATATCAAATTGACTCTTGATTCACATTCTAGTTGATAAGTTCAAATGGAAATTATCGGGTTATGGAAACAATTAATTAAGCACACTAGTCATACTAAACACTCGTATAGATTGAAACAAATCAGCTAAACAAAATTATCGCAGTAGGCGTAATTCTCACTCCTCTGAAAGAAGTATATGGCAGAACCATTGGACATGAGGTACAAACGAAATCATTTTATGAACGCATGGCACTCATGTTCCATAACTGTGATGCTTTCATAGTAATATCAGGAGAATATGAAGTATTAGAATGCTTGTTCAATTTAACATTCTGGTTTGACATGAAACTACACACTAAACCAATTGGTCTTTTAAATGTTGAGCACTACTATGATGGATTGTTAGCATTTCTTGGCACACATAAACTTATATCTCCAATTATTTAACTAATGTGGCTAAATCCTTTTGTTATGAAATCCAAAGTTAAAAACATTAGTATTGTGAGTTGATGATAATATACGTTTACTGTGTGTTTCATTACATTTAAAATCACTCTCTACACACTAGAACTTGTTCTTTCATATGCTTGAGAAGAAATTTAAATAAGATCTTGGTTGATTTGGAGATGAGATAAGGTATTCTTTGATAGTTTGAGCCTTTCCTAATAGACCATACTTATTTGTATCCATTGATCCTACTTTGAACCAACATGTATGAATGGTTTTATTACCATTTAAATTATTTGATAACTAGCTCATTTATTATTTTTCTACCCAGATACTTTATTGAGAATGTATTAACATGTGTTAATCTATATTGAAAAGTTTTGAACAATGCTAATGAAGAATTACGAGATATTGTCAAAATTTGAAAGATAAAAGCTCATATATATGATCTCTTGAATAAAAAATAAAAAATGAGATATCATGGATAAGATTTTATTCAAGAGGTGGTGTTTACATTCTCAATTTAAAACTTTTGAAATATTTTGTATATTTCTATTCTTCAATTGTAGCCAAATTCCGAGTTTAACATTACAAGTCTAAAAGTCATATTGGACCCAAAACATGCCAATCGAAAAAATGCACTAAAACCACAAATTTTCATTTAAAGTTGATTTTCTTCCATTTTACTCCACATCAATTAACTCACTCGGGCGCATTAACTCGTTAAAAATTTCCTAAATTTTGACCAAAAGTTCAAAGGATGAAACACGAAAACGATCACGGTCTCAAAAGTGCAAAATTAATAATCTTTCAGAACCTAACATAACAAGTTAAGATATAAATTAAACCTACTAATTTTTCTTCGTTTTCTTGAAGGAACAAAACTGAGGATAAATCGTAGACTAGAAAATTATACAATTCAATTTACTTATAATATTAAGTAAATAGGCATTTACTCGTATGATTCGTCGTTCTTCTAGATTTGGATTCTTCATTTTTAATTGACTTCACAAATCTTATAGTAATTGTCATATGTGTATTAAGAAATTATGAAATTTCAACCTTCGATTTTGTCAATAAAGTGATGTTAACACATGTTGATCGAAATACTAAAATATCCAAAATGGTCTCAAAATTACTTTGATTCTAACATGAGTTTTGTGCCAAAAGCGTCTCTGTAGTTTGGTGTCAGTGTCAATCAAGTGCCCTTAACTTTTAATTTCTACAATTTAATGGGTAATTGCTTGCAATGTAAAGATTTAATAGGGGACAAAATTAATTAAGGTCATCTAAAAATTTCTCGTCATGTGTCTCAACATCCTAATCACTATTAGAACCATTAAAATTAATAAAGCTCTTCAGCTTATTGGAGGAAATCCATATCATGCGTCCTTTGGAATGTACTCAAGGAAAAGGACATTAAAATGAGATTATGAGAATGATATGAACAGGGAGAAGATATTTATTCATTTTTGGATAATAGTCATGAGAGAAATATTTTGCATCTTTGTAATAATTAAGTGAACTAATGTAGATCAATACAATTACCAATTGTTTTTAAAAGGAAATTTAATCAATTAAATTATCCCCAGGGCCTATCTTTTGAAAAAATGGAGACCCTATGCAAGAAAAAGAAAAACAAAAAACAAAATGTGGCATACAAGTTTTTTTACAATATTATTTATTTTAAAATAAAGCAGTAAATGTTCTACAAGTTTCAAATAATTCACTAAGAATCAGTCTGTGCACAAAATTTATCTATTCCTAATTCACTAGCAACATGAGATAAAAAAAAAAACATTAATCAAGAACTAGTAAAAGAAAACAAGCAGAAAGGGAAAAAAAAAAAAAAAAGGCAATCAGAGAGTGAGAGCCAAGAGAGATGGACTATGCGAAGCACTAGCAGTGGGGGATTTTATCATCTATGATGTGGCTGCGTAGAGCGAGGAAATGAGAGTTAAATGAAAGAACCAAAAAAAAAAAACAGAGCGAGGAAACTGGAGTAAAAAAACAAATTAAAAAAGAAATGAAATTGAAATGGGGTGAGTGAGGCTCGAACTATCTTAAAAGCTCCTGCTACTTAATCTATCTTAAATATTCTGCATCATTTAATATATTTCTTTTTACACTAATGATACTATTTTCGTGTAGAATTGGATGTTGGCATTTCTATTTTAGTTTGTTCGAAATTAAATATTCACTTTTTTTAAATAAATATATTTTTTATCCATAATTCTATTAATAACCTCTTTAAATCATTGTCCCACCACCTTAATTTTATGAATTTGCATCTCATTAATTCATAGATTCCACAATTCATTATATTAATATCAATAATAATTTAAAAAGAGGAAAGTAGCAAATATATTTTTTAACAAACTTATATATCTCTCCTTAAAACCAAAAAAAAAAAAAAAATTTATATGAGATTTAAAGCGGCGTTCAATTCTGTTCTTCTGTTTTTTTTTCTCCAGTTCGCCGGTGATTCTCTTGAGCCATCAAAACTTTAGTTGACAACAATTCCACAAGTAATTAAAGCTCCTAAACAAGCCAATCAGGGATTTTAGCCATTGTAGAAATCAATGATCGGTGGTCTTGTGTTGGATGATTTTGGTTGGCTTTTGTTTTCTCCCTCTAGGCTTGTTTTGCTGTTCTTGCATTAATTAATATGCAGGGTTTCTTTCTTTTTGAGTCTGTTTTTTCCATGCTGTCGTTGGCTAGGATGCCAGTCCTTTTGTTTTGAGACAGCTTCATGCTGTTTGATGTTCTATGTCTCCCTACATTTTTTTTATTTATTTATTTTGAAAATTAATTTTTTTTTATTAAAAGAAAAGCAAGATTACAACCAAGCAATTAATTTAAAGGATCTGGCAAATCCAAACTTGGCAAGAGAGTCTGCAAAAGAGATTGATAGTTCTCTATTCCAATGGTTATGGGTCCACAAATATAATCTCTCTCAATATTTCATATGTTATTTCTGTTGGAGTCTCATACTTTATTTCTAAATATAAAATATAAAATAAATAATAATAATATTAAAAAACACTTCATTTCTTCTCTTTTAAAATAATTGAGGGGGTAGAGATATATCACTGGGACACGCCCCTCACCTTAGCAGTTAGCACCTTGTTTGAGCACACGGAATCAGTATATAGACATTTCAGCAAATACTTTTATACATAATATATTATTTAAGGGAAAAAATTGTCAATTATCCTTAAACTTTTCTAAAATTTTGTTTTTACCCTCAAACCTTTTTGCATCCGTTTTTTGCCCTCAACACACCTAAAATATATATATATATATATATATATATATATAAGTTACCTACTTATTAGTTTTGGCCATTAAAAGACTAGAAGAAATCACATGTGACAAATACAAGATTAATATAAGTGATATTTTATTTAAAACACCAATTTGTTTATGTTATGTTTTAAATTCAATTATTTGTTTATTATTTTTTTCTTTATCCCTAAATCTTCTTCTTCTTCTAAGGTTAACTGCCACCTCCAATTTATCAAATCTATCTTCTTGGAATGGGCTACATGTTAGTAAAAGTACTGAAATGGTGTGGAGGCTTCTATTTTTTGCTGTATGTGGTCTACTTGATTATAAAGAAATGAGATTTTGTTTAGTAGAGCAGTATTTGATGAGTGTAAATTTGTAGAGCTCCTAAAATGGAGATTCATTATTTCTTGGTGTTTGGCAAAATGGCCTGAACAGCCACAAACAAATCAGGTTCTGTTTAGATATCCTGTTTTTGTAAAGTCTAACCAAGTTCAGGGAAAGAAGAATCATAGATCGGGTAGTTGGTCTGCACCCTTTGCTGGTTTTCTAAAATTCAACGTCAATTGGGAAACCTGGACGTGCAGACATTGGTGGGATCGTGCGAGATTCGTGTGGTCTTGTTAAAGCCTCTTCTCTAAATCGATCGGAGTAGCGTTGTCAAAGAGGCATTTATAATCTTTGCGTCATCGTCTTGAGTGGCTGACTTCGGGTTAGTTATTGAGTCTGACTCGTCCAACGTTTACAAACGGGTAAGGGATCCTCAAAGTGCACCTTGGAATGCAAGGAAATTAATTCTGCAGCTTGAAGCTCTTAAGAGGAAGATACCGAGATGGGATATTCTAAATATGTTCAGAGAATATAATACTGATACTGATGCTCTTGCCAAGGATGGGGTTCAGCGGCCAGAGGATGTTTTTGGCAGTGCTTTGATTGGTTGATGCAATGTGCTGCCTTTCATCATCATCTCAAACAGCAATATGGTCAGTTTTGGTCTGCCATGATGTTGTTAGCTTTGTAGTATCTTGCTCTCGTATGTTCCTTTTGTTGTAATATGTATCCTTTGTGTTCCTTTAAATAAAATCTACTCTGTGCTTTTCAAAAAAAAAAAATCCTCTTTCTCAATCAACTTCTTCAACAACTTTAAAATCTCCAGCTATTGACTTTCGTTGGAGAATTTCAAGTAATAATTGGTACATTTTCTTCAACTGAAACATGGGATGATTTTGTCCATCTTTTATTTTGAAAAAACAAAACAAAATCCGGGCAATCTTATCGTCCCCCCAAGTGTATTTCGGCAAGCATCAATTCTCTTTTTGTATTTGTATATAGTCATTTGCAAAATATATCTTGAGTCATTCTTGACGTCTCTCAAAATTAGGCTTTTAATCTGCATATTCGAAATATTTTACTAAAAATATAGTGGTTTTAATAAAATTATTTATATTAGTCATGTACATGTTATATTATATGCAAGTTTTGGAGCTTTTACTGAAAATAGTCTTTCTTGTTTATTAGTCAAGCCAACTCGTTTGTTGTTCCAAATATAAGGGTGACCAAAATAATCAATGTCAAACAAACCCGCATTATCCATGATTCTTTGAAGACCTCTAGAGCTACCAACTATAAAATTACGGCCACCAATTTTGTTTTTCCGAGAAATTATGCAGTTGAAATCACCAATCAGTAATAGGGGCCAACAAATGCATTACCAATACTTTGTAAGTTATGCTAGAATTCATATCGAAGAGAGGAATGAGTAGGACCATAATTGCCTGTGAATTGTCATGGCTGAGAAGAGGGGGGAGAGGAGAAAATTACAGCATTAATGAGGAAGTTGTTAGAAACCACTATTTGAAGATCTACTATTAAACCACTATTTTAATCTTGAAATTATTATTTTGTAAACCATGTTTTCTTTTATTTATTATATATGGGGACGGGACTCGAATCCATGAGACCTCATGTTATGGATGAAGGTGTTTTACTATTTGTCCATTTTGTATACCAAGTTCTTATATTGATTTAGCTTACAATATTTTATATATTATGTTTATGTTATGTGAAAGCCCTAAAGCTTTTAATGCCTTAATTTTGATTAATGGTAAACATTGATGAGGACTAATGTCTTATTTGTACAAGTGATAAAGTTTTTGGATTCATGATCTAATCCATGCAACAACAAGATTTCAAGTCTTCAAGGAAGTATACAAGTCAAGACTATCAAGATTTGAAGACAAGCTTTTATTGGATTAGATAGGAGCTAGAGGTATAGTTTTAGAGTTATATATTTTGATATCTAGTTCTACCTCTAATTGAGTAATGGTTTCTAAAGGTTGCTCTATGAACTTGAAACATTATTTCAAAATGTTTTTAATATGTTAAAATATGTTTTGGTATTTCGAAAACCATGCATCGTGATTTCAAAACTTAAATGGTTCATAAACTCTTGTTGGATTGATACCATAACTTATATGGTTGATTGAAATCATCATTTGTGTGTTAGAGTATTGTTGATACACAAATGAACATGTTTCAGTCGACCTAAAGTGGTTCGGGTATCATCCATAAGTTAGTTTATCTTGTGGATGCATGTGCTGTCAAATTTGTTCATCTGCCAACCTGTGAACGACCATGAGGTCGACCGCAGGTGAAGTCCGGTCCACCGGAAGATGAAAAATCATCATCCGGTGGTTGTCCAGTGAGCTTGAGGATGATGGTGCGGACGACCAGTCTGATATGCAGTCGACTGCACTTCCTGAGTGGGTTTCCAACAGCTTCATTTTTTACCGTTGGGAACAAACCTTTAAATACCAAAACCTTTGAAATTCTTTTTAAGAATATTTTTTGAGCAAAAACATTGTATATCTTGATCCTATAACATCTTAGAAACATTCCAAAATCCTTTCAAAACATCAATCTTGTTAAAATCAATCAAGAAGGGTTTTTACATTCAAAGGTGAATTTTGAGCAATCTTGACAAGCCATCACTTAAAGAGGTGATTGTGATTCAAATTGATATATCTTCACATTAAGGTGATATCTATCAAACTCTCTATCTTTTATTATTGATTGTAATTGTATCAAGGTTGTAAGTAGCATAAAACCCTAAGTGTTGGGGTGAGCCTTGTGTAGGTTGTTTTGTATTCAAGGTTTGTTTGTAAAACCTTTGGGTGAACCTTGAATTGAATTGTTTTGTTAGGATTCACTAAGGAGAGTGGTGGGATTATTGTATAATCAAGGTTGTGTTGTAAAACTCAAGGGTTGAGTGAGTCTTGATTGGTTGAGAGGTTATTTGTAAAACCCTAAGGTGAATTGGGTGAACCTCTTTTGTAATCTCATTTATTTGATTAGTGAAGGGATTTGATAAATCCTTGAGTAGGTAACTCAAGGTAGTGGATTAGGTTTTGTTGGATAAACCGAACCACTATAAATCTTTGTGTTCATTGCTCTAATTTCTGCATTTTACTTGAACATATTATTTCTCACACAACTAGCACACCAAATGTTTGATATTTGTTGTCAAAGAGGTGTTTTATTGAATTAGGTTGAAAAATTGGATAAAAACCTAATTCACCCCCCCCCTCTTAGGTTTTTCAATTGGTATCAGAGCAGGTCTTCTTGTTTGAGGTTTAATCACCTAGAAGTAAAGATCTTATGGCTCATATAGACAACAATATCATAAGTGAGAGTTAATCTACTAGTAGACCACGTTTGTTGAATGGCTTTAACTACACTTTATGGAAAGATAGAATTCATATTTATATTTCTTCCATTGATTTTGATTTATGGAATATTGTTATAAATGGTCCTTATGTTCCCACTAAGATTATAAAGGGAAGAAGTGTTGAGAAACTCTTAATGAGTTTGATGAAGAGGATAAAAAGAAAATGACTTCAAACTTTATTGCTATGAATATTCTTTGTTGTGCTCTTGATTTAGATGAATACAATAGAGTAAGTGGTTGTAGTTCCGCATATGAAATGTGGAGATTACTTGAAGTTGCACATGAAGGATTGTCATGCACATCAAATCAAGAAGAAAGTGAAAATGAAGAAAATGATCAAGCTTTGCATGTTAGTAAAAATGATTGCAATGATGATAATTGTGATATATTTGATCAAGATGAATTTGTTGCTAATCTCTATCATGAAATGAAGAAAGTCATCAAAAAGAATAAATTCTTGAAAAGTCAAAATGAAAATTTGTTATTAGATAATGCTAAATTACTTGATGAAAATGCTTTATTGCTTTCTTCCAAAATGACTCTTGAAGAAAATATTCTTGGTCCATGTGATAAGGTGAAATTTCTTGAAAATGTTAATAATGATCTTGTTATTAGAAACAAGAAATTGAATGACATGATGAGTGACTATGATGCTATGAAGTTGAGAATAGATGATTTAAGTGTTAGCTTACATAAACTCACATGTGGTAGAGATAATTTGAATAAATTACTTGGTGCTCAAAGACTCTCTAATGATAAGAGAGGTATTGGTTTTATTAATACACATGATGATGCCTTGCATACACACAAAAATATCTCACAGGTGCATCATAAATTACATGATACACATCACACACATACTCATATGTCATCAAGAATATGTTGTACCTATTGTGGTAAGTATGGCCATAAGGTAAATATATGTTATGCCAAGAAGAAAATCGAGAATGGTGCAAAAAGTATTTGGATTGCTAAAACAAATTCGACTAATTCTCATGGATCCAAAGTCACTTGGATACCAAAAGTTTCATCTTCTTTGTAGGTAACTCAATACGTTGATCATGAAGGAGCAATACAACATGTCAAGAGAATTTGCTCAATCCACATGGTCAAATATGATATACTAAGGTGCAATGTTCTTCATGAAGGTCATGACGAAATTCATTCTTTTGAGATTGAATCTTTAGTAAGAATTTCTTGATTATGAATTATGTAAATTAGATCATAATGCTATATGTGGTTGAAAAGTGTTTTCAATACAAATACTTGATTAATTTTCTAATTGGCTTTTGTATTTTGTATATGCTCTTCATGCTAAATTATTTCCTCATGAAACATGTAAATTGCATATAGTGATAATTGAGTTGTCTTGCCATATTGTTTGATATAACTCTTTTACAAACTTTCTCATAAACGCTGAATATACTATAAATATCATCTGATTGTTTACATGGTATAAGTGAATTTTGTCTTTAAGTGAAGACTAGTAGTTCTGATGAACTTGCGGACGACCCTTGAGAAGGTTCCGGTCGACCGCATGGAATAATTGATCATCCGCTAAGTGGACAGTAAGGTTGTGGACAATCGAAGGAAATGTTTGGTCGACCTCAAGCTCAAGAATGGTCATCTGCAAGTACGAAGAAATAAAAATATGTATGATCTTTATCTGATGATCTAGTTGAACAAGTTGTTAAATGCCTTACTTTGAAAAATGATGATGCATATCTTTGGCTTTATAAATTAGGACATGTTAGCATAGATACTTTGCATAATTTATCAAAGCATTAGTATGTTAGAGGTTTGCCTAACATTAATTTTGAGAAAGATCATATTTGTAATGCATGTAAACAAGTCAAGAGCTCTTTCAAATCAAAGAAAATGTCTCTACTTCAAAACCTCTTGATCTTGTACATATGGATTTATTTGGTCCTATGAGAACCATGAGAATTGGTGGCAAACTATATGTCTATGTGACTATTGATGATTTTTATAGATTTACTTGGATATTATTCTTGTTGAGTAAAGATGAAGTTTTTGAAGCTTTTGTCAAGCTTTTTAAACAAGTACAAAACACCATTAGTTGCAAACTTATCTTCATTGGAAGTGATAATGGTAGAGAGTTTTGCAATAGTATTTTTACAAAATTATGTGATGAGAATCATATATCTCACAATTTTTCAGTTGCAAAAGCTCATCAACAAAATGGTGTTGTTGAAAGGAAAAATCGTACTATACAAGAAATGGAATGTTCCATACTATGCGAAAATTATTTGCAAAATTATTTTTGGGTTGAATTTATGAATACTTCTTGCTATATTGCTTCTTAGATCCTTTGTTAAGAAAACCCCTTATGAGCTTATATTTGACAAAACTCCTTCCATTTCCTAATTTAAAGTGTTTGGTTTTAAATGGTTTATTCTAAATGTTAAAGACAATCTTGGTAAGTTTGACATGAAATCCGATGAAGGTATGTTCCTTGGCTACTCTTCAATTAGAAAAGATTTTCGTGTTTAAAATAAAAGAACTATGGTTATTAATGAAACTATTCATGTTGTATTTGATGAATCTAACATTTACTTGCCAAGAGATGAGAATGAAGGTGATTTTCAAGAGCTACCTATTGTGTCAATGAACAAAGATATTGTTCAATCAAATGAAGATCATTCAATACCTAAGGATGAAAGTGAAGAGATAATTGACATTCAATAATCAACCTCACATGAAGGATAGACAAATCATGATCTTCCAAAGGAGTGGAAAATACGTCCATAATTATCCAAATGATCAAATCAATGGTAATCCCAATGAAATGGTAAGAACAAGAAGACGCTTTATATATTGTGCTGATAATCTTGCATTATTGTCTCATATAGTACCTAGGAACATTGGTGAGGCTCTTAGTGATTATTTTTGGATCATTGTCATCTATGAAGAGCTAAATCAATTTGAAAGGAGAAAAGATTGGGAACTTATACCTAAACCTTCGAATCACATCATTATTGGGACAAAATGGATTTTTAGAAGCATACTTGTTGATCATGGCTTTGTCACTAGAAATAAGGCTACACTTGTTGCTCAAAAATATAATCAAGAAGAGGGCATTGATTATGATGAGATTTTTGCCCCAATTACTATATTAGAGTCCATTAGAATATTACCTGCATTTGCATATTTTATAGGTTTTAAATTATTTCAAATGGATGTTAAAAATGCATTTTTAAATTTGTTACATCCAATAGGTAATTTATGTTGAACAACCTCCTGATTTTATGCATGAATCTTTTGAAAATCATATTTACATACTTTCAAAAGCTTTATATGGTTTGAAACAAGCTTTAGAGCTTAGTATGAAAGGCTTAGCATCTTTCTTATTGAAAAAGGATTGACTAGAGGAATGGTAGACACTACACTATTTTTAAATAATAAAGTGCATGACATTTTAATTGTTCAAATTTATGTTGATATTATGTTTGAGTGAACTTTGTTATTAAAATTGATGTGTTTATCCATTGGCCGAGAAAAAGTTCTATTTTAGAAAGCTATTGAGTGTTTATATACAATTGCTAATAAGTTTGTCATTGTATAGCTCTTTTAATTATCAAAACAACGATTCTTGGTTGATTATAAGTTGCTTAGAAGAAATTTCAAATGACACCTGAAGAAGGTGCGGTCGACAGCATTTTACAGGAGTATCGTCCGAAGAATGGCCAGTGGACTTACGGAAGACCTCGAGAAAATCTTCGGTCGACCGCATGGTACAAGCCATCGACCACAAAGTAGACAGAGGACTTGCGGACGACCAATATCAAATATCCGGTCGACCGCAAAGTAGGCAGAGAACTTGCGGACGACCACAATCAAATTGTTCGGTCGACCGCACAAACTGATTCTATCGTCCGAAAGAAGAAATAACAAGGGATAAGCATATTGGATCAAATAGTGGTTCAACCAAATCTCAAATGGTACCAAAGAAGAAGAAGAGCAACACTACTTCTTTATTCACTAGTAAGGAGAAGTAAATTTGATTCTATGACTATCTCGAGCTTTGAAATGTGATTCTTGAAAGTTCCATCTATTCCAGTAAGTTTCCTTTTTGAAAATATCTTGAAGTAGTTTGCTAATGAAGGATGATATGATATTATTGTGCATGATAAGCCTATGTACTGTGACTATATGCTTCAATGCTATGCTAATCTAGAGAAAAATATTCTTGAAGGATATCAGGTTGAATATTATATGTCTAAAGTATATGGTATTAATTTAAATTTCAATCACTATAACTTGGGTGATATTTTGAGTGCTCCTATTGATGAGATTACATTTTTTTTTACTCACCATGTTTGCTATTATTACGCTTTCTCCCTTCAAGATTTTGAAGATGCCTTTACAAATGCATAGTCCTTTGTGAATCTTGCAAAAAGGAAATCTATTGTTTTTAGTCTTGAACATAATATACTTTGTCATATGTGCACTACTATATTTGTACTCATAGATGGTCATAGGACATCTATTACTCATTTGCACATGTTTATTATGCTAATTATGTTCAAAGGAAAACGAGTAGATCTTGGTTATCTTATGGATATCATTCATTGATAAGAAAGCTAAGAAAATAGCAAAGAGTCTACATTATGGAATGTTGCTTTAAAGAGTGTTCAAAATTTTTGAGATATCTTTACTTAAGGTTGTTGACATGAGATATCTTCAAATACATGATTTTGTTGCATACAAAAGGATACATGACTTATGTTCCAATGATGATTGGGAGTTGAGAAAGAAAATTTCTCCAGAAGATTTACTCGAAGCCATTACCGAAATTGCAAGATTGATGGGTGAAAATTTACTCATTATTATTTAAAAAGGCATTCATGAGAAAGAAATTGGTCAAGAAGAAGCTGATCACTTGATACTTCCACTAGAGAAAGAATAAGGATAGGAAAGACATCAATAGAAGAGGAAAAGGAAACTCCTTTGGGTACTTCTATTAGAAAGAAACTGAGTGAAGGAAAATGATTGATGCAAGAGGAATATAGGTTTTATTCCTCCTACAAAAGATGCCTTGTGGAATGATTTGGAGCATCTCTCAAACAAGATGGATATTATCATTGAGAAGTTTAATACTAAAATCCAAGATGTGTTTGAAGAAGTTGTTCAACTTAAATCAAGAGTAAAGTTTCTTCATCACAAGGTTGACAATATATCTACTCATCTTGAGGCATTATATGGAGTCCACATAGATATTTCTTCACATTTTGATGAGAAGACCACATATATGACAAAGAATTCTATTACTCCTATTGTTATGTCATCAAGTAGTATTGAGTCATCTATTGCTACTGATACATCCTCTACCATCATTTCAGAGGATACCACTGTAGTGACTACTATTAATGATCTACCAGTTGAAGCTATTATCATTCCGGAGACCACTTCTTCAACATAATCATTTTTGCAGTTTAAGGTCTATGCTCTCAAACCTCGGACTCTAGCTTTGGCTACATGAGGATCATCTTTATACCTTTCATTTTCTTTTTATATCTATAATGCACTATTTTCATATGTTTTCTGCTACATTATGATCTCTTCATATAGTAAAATTTTAAGTAATGTAGTTTGATGGTTTGTTTATTCCTCATAATGACTCCTTGGTAAATTGAAAGATTTTATTATATGCTTTTGACCTTATTTTAATCCTTCATATACATTCTTTTTGAATGATGACAAAGGGGGAGAAAAACTAAGTATTGATAGCAATGTTTAGGAGTTATATTTGTATTGTGTTCTTTTAGAAACTAACATTTTGCAGGAAGATGAAGATCAATAACACTTACAACAAAAGGGGAGAATTCAATGCAAAGAGGAGAAACCATCTAAAGAAAGATACTTGAAGTTCAATAATTTTTGAGGAAAATCAAGGATAGGTACAAAAGGGAAGACACATCCAAAAGGGGAGAGTTTGAGAAACTTGAAATATTTGAAGTGCACTTGACGATCACGTTCATCAAAACGATCACGTTCATCAAAACCAAGAAGAAGAAGAAATAACTTCAAAAGGTTAAGTATGGCTATCCTTAGTTTAAAATTTATATATTTCTAAGTTTTCGAGTTATTGAGAATGGGAATTGTGTGTTGATGGCCGGGTTGGCCTTATGTGATATATTTCATTCCTGTTTGCTTGTTAAACTTATGTTGTAAAAATGGTTTTTATAAGAGTTACAAAGGAAACTCTGTCAAAATTTTTACAAAACTGATACATATTGATAGGGGGAGCTTTATAAATGTTTTTATAGTCTATCTATATGCTCTTAATACTGGTAGGAAGGAGGATACGGAGGTTGGTGGAAAAATAGGTTTCTTTAAGCCTATATAAGCTAGGAAGTGATCTCATATACTTACAATGAACCTTTCATTTTGAGATCTAATATTTGTCCAAAATTGTTTCCTTCAATATATTTCTTGATATCATCAAACTAAATGGCTATATGCTATATGTGATATCTTACAAATACCTAGCATATTGTAAGGGGGAGCATTTTACAATGTTTGATACATATTCTATAAACTCTTCCTTACTTTGAATCCTTGCACTTAATTGTTTTACCTATCACATTGCATCAATATTTGTCATCATCAAAAAGGGGGAGATTGAAAGCCCTAAAGCTTTTAATGCCTTAATTTTAATTAATGTCAAACATTGATGAGGACTAATGTCTTATTTGTACAAATGATAAAGTTTTTGGATTCATGATCTAATCCATGCAACAACAAGATTTCAAGTCTTCAAGGAAGTATACCAATCAAGACTATCAAGATTTGAAGAAAAGCTTTTATTGGATTAGATAGGAGTTAGAAGTATAGTTTTAGAGTTATATATTTTGATCTCTAGTTCTACCTCTAATTGAGTAATGGTTTCTAATTGTTAAAATATGTTTTGGTATTTCGAAAACCATGGTTCATAAACTCTTGTTGGATTGATACCATAGCTTATATGGTTGATTGAAATCATCATTTGTGTGTTAGAGTATTGTTGATACACAAATGAACATGTTTCAGTCTACCTAAAGTGGTCTAGGTATCATCTATAAGTTAGTTTATCTTGTAGATGCATGTGCTGTCAAATTTGTTCATCTGCCAACCTGTGGACGACGATGAGGTCGACCGCAGGTGAAGTCCGGTCCACCGGAAGATGAAAAATCATTATCCGGTCGACCGCACTTCCTGAGTGGGTTTCCAACAGCTTCATTTTTTACTGTTGGGAACAAACCTTTAAATACCAAAACCTTTGAAATTCTTTTTAAGAAGATTTTTTGAGCAAAAATAATGTATATCTTGATCCTATAACATCTTAGAAACATTCCAAAATCCTTTCAAAACATCAATCTTGTTAAAATCAATCAAGAAGGGTTTTTACATTCAAAGGTGAATTTTGAGCAATCTTGACAAGCCATTACTCAAAGAGGTGATTGTGATTCAAATTGATATATCTTCGCATTAAGGTGATATCTATCAAGCTCTCTATCTTTTATTATTGATTGTAATTGTATCAAGGTTGCAAGTAGCATAAAACCCTAAGTGTTAGGGTGAGCCTTGTGTAGGTTGTTTTGTATTCAAGGTTTGTTTGTAAAACCTTTGGGTGAACCTTGAATTGAATTGTTTTGTTAGGATTCACTAAGGACAGTGGTGGGATTATTGTATAATCAATGTTGTGTTGTAAAACTGAAGGGTTGAGTGAGCCTTGATTGGTTGAGAGGTTATTTGTAAAACCCTAAGGTGAATTGGGTGAACCTCTTTTGTAATCTCATTTATTTGATTAGTGAAGGGATTTGATAAATCCTTGAGTAGGTAACTCAAGGTAGTGGATTAGGTTTTGTTGGATAAATCGAACCACTATAAATCTTTGTGTTCATTGCTCTAATTTCTGCATTTTACTTGAACACATTATTTCTCACACAACTAGCACACCAAGTGTTTGATATTTGTTGTCAAAGAGGTGTTTTATTGAATTAGGTTGAAAAATCGGATAAAAACCTAATTCACCCGCCTCTTAGGTTTTTCATTATGTTTTGTTTGTCAAATTTGAGATAATTAATAGAATATTTAGTTGAATATGTATTTTATTTTTTAATCTTGAAATTATTATTTTTATATTATGTTGTCATATTCATTTATTTTACAATATTTTATATATTCCCTCCGTCGCATTAAAAATTATTCATTTTGGAATTACACAGAGATTAAGACACGCATTGAAACTTATAATTATGTAATTAAATTTTCTAAGTTATACTCATAGTTAGTGTATAGGTATTAAATTCTCCTCGAAAAAAAATATAATCTCCAATAAATAGTTAAAAATTTACCTAAATTCTTCATTAATAAGAAGGATATAATTATAAAAATACGTACTAAAATTAGAAAGTAAATAATTATAATGAGATACCTCAAGCGTAGACAATTGTAATGAGACGTAAGGAATATTATGTTTATCTTATTTGTTTATATCATGCCATTTTTATCAAATTTGATATTATTAATGAAATATAAGATTGGATATGTATCATTTTTTTTTAATCTTGAATTTTTATTTTTATTATTTTCTATTATGTTTTAGATTTGTATATTATTATTTTATATTATGTTTATTAGATTTGAGATTATGGAATAATCATTTGAAATTATAATTATAATTTATCCCTTACTGGAATAATTGCTGTACTATTGCGGAATTGTGAGAATTTTGCAACTCCACTCAATTTTAACAGATTTCTGGAATGTTTGATAAACTATTCTCGGTAAAAAAAAAAAAACTGTAAACTTTGCTAACTGTTTGACGAACAAAATTAACGAAAAGGGAATTTTTTATTATTTTTATAAGTAGGAGTGTAATATATAATTAGAATGAAAAAAGTTGGCACGAGATTTCCGTTAACCTTTTAACGGACATCACTAACAGAGGGACAACTTTTTAAAATTGTAGGGAAAAATTAATTTCTTTTTTAAAAGGAAATTAAGAGTAGTTGACACTTTTAACCCTATGATATAAACATGAAATGCACTCTAATTTTTATTTTATTTTTTATGGGTAAAATGCAGTCCGAGTTATCCATTTCTACAAATGCGTATATATAATTAAGAAATGCTCATCAGGAACTCTTATTGGAATCTTTATTTTATGCATCACAAATATTATTAAAATGATATATTGTAATCTACAAAAATTGAATTCGTATATAAATTTCTCTTTGCCATAATTTGCTATATAACGTCCCATAAATAAATCACTATCAGGACGATAGATATTAAAGGTATCTTCAGCTCATTGGAAGAAATGGATATCATATCATGCCACGAGAAAATTCCAAGATAGATGTTCCCTTCACCCACCTCCAGACTAGAGGCCTGTCTTTCAATAATGTTATCACCCAAAATTACAAAGGACGATAATATAAGACATTCGACGATGCATCTCACATCTGATCATCATAATGTTAATTTTTTTTTTTCCCTTCATTTGATTCTTTTCTTTTGAAATATAAAAACCAGGTTGTATCAGGATTTGATTTTTCAATTGGAAATTCATTTTAATTTAAATTCTCCCACTTAACTTTTGTTTATTAATACATCTGCTTTTCAAAAAAAAAATTTATTTTAATTTTGATAATAGAAGTAATTGTGTTTTATTTTATTTTCTCTACTTATTTCCAGTAAAGTAAAATTTTCCTTTCCTTGAACCTTGGAACTTTCTTCACAAGTTGATTGATGAATACAACAACCACGTATTCCATATATGTTATTTGATGTGGCAAATCCTGAAAAAAGACATAAAGATATAGTCTTCTTAGCCATTACTTTCTTTGTTTATATATTCATGTATCCATCTTTGCATTCCGTGTGTAGATTGAATGATATTATACCATTCATGATCAATCTTTTCTTCTTTATGATATCCAAGTGCTATTTCCACGGGCACAGGAGTCTTCCATTCATACCATGTCCTAGGTCATCATCAAAATGCAAAGTATTTTGATTCTCTTTTCTTTGTGTGGAAGAAAAATAATTTTATATTGACTAACCTTTTTTCTATAGCAATTTCAAATCACTTTGTGAAAAAGTAGGAAAAGAAAACGAGGGTTTTACTTATACATTTAATTTGACTTGACTTTGGTGCATCGTTTCCAAAGATAATTAAATCAATAGCATTGGGGACCTTAACCACTTGGAATTTTGTGTGCATACATGGAATAATTCTTGGCAACTTGATGATTATGACACAAATGTTGTTTCCATGTAAGTTCAAAGGAGGGGAGGGGAGGAGAGAGGAGTAATCTTAACGGAAGGGATGGAAGGAAGGGGGAGGTTGTTTGGCTTATGGGAGAGAATGAGAGGAGAAATAAAATGTCAAATTAAATCCTTATATATAGTATTTATTGTAGTCATAATTTTTTATTAAATAAAATACTTTTTAAATTGTGCACTTCACATTTTACCTCTTTTCCGAATTCCTCCAATTTTGGAGGTGAAATATTGAAGAGGAAGGAAAGAGAAAATGAGTAAAATTTTATTTCCTCCTTTCCTCCAACTTTTGGAACCAAACAAGTGATTTTTTGAAAATAAAAATTATCTCCCCTCCCCTCTAAATCACACCAACCAAACAGACCTGTAGTGTAAATAAATAAAGAAACCTAATTAGACAGTAACAGAGTAAAGGAGATATAAAAGAACAAAATAAAAATTACATTATGTATTTTTTGTAAAGGTACAATAGGCAATAAATATAATACAATATCCTAATATGTTAATGCATAGAATTTATAAAGATTACATTCAGTTAATTTCTTTCAAAAAAATAGTATATTTTTTTAAGTGTCTAATATCTTATGTTTAATTTTACTTTTGTACTCTAAAAAATTACGAAATGATTGGTTTGTTTGGAATTGAGAGCCAATAAATGTCTGGATACAATATTCTTTTTAATAATTAAAGAATCTCACACCAAGAGTCTAATCAAATATTAATACAAATTTATATAACATAAGAGTGATGGTACTCAAATATAGCATAGGCATATTTAGAACACTTAGTTTATTTACACATATAGTGATGATCATTCAAATATAATTCGTACCAATGTAAGTTTTAAGCACACTGAATCAATTACATAGACATTTCAACAAACACTTTACATAGATACATCATCCAAACACAATAACACACTCCAACCTATTAAACGCATAAAAATATATAGCTTGAAAATTCTTAAATAAATTTTATTTTATTACATCATATATGCTGATACAGCAACATTAACGTTTTTAATTTACAAAATTGAATTAAAAGAAGGGTTCTATATGCCATGTATTTTGATGACCAGACTTCGTTAATTTGCTGCCTCTAACCCTTCTTATAAGTGGTTAAAACCATTTTCACAGATATTAAGAGAGTATCTTAATTTGTTTATCTTATCTTGAAATAAGAAAGAAAAAATGAGAGATTAGAACTTTCACACATATTAAAAAATATATATTTAATGTAATTGAAATTGTAAATTTTTATACATTTTTTTCTTCTATTTTGCCCTTTCACCCTTGCATTAAACACCATAAGGGATAACATTGAAATTACTTATTTCATCGTTGGTCTCAAAACATCAATTATTGCAAATTTCATTTCCATGATTGAATTAAATTAAATTAAATTCGTTTAGCTTGGATTTTAGATAACTCCCTCTGTCCTAAAAATATCATTGGAAGATTTTTGTTTTGTCACAAATTATAAGTTATTTTATGACTTTTTAGAGATATTTTATCATTTATTTTCAAAATTACCCTTAATTATTTTTATCCCTCCTCTCATCTTTTCTTTTATTATTATTTCCAAGACAAATATGTTTTTCTCTCTTAATCTTTTTCTTACCTCTTTCCTATTCCCAAGAAACTTTCTTCTCTTTTCTTATTTTTAGACGGATTAAATTAGAGCATTTTAGGAACTAAAATTTTTCTTTAGTATTTATAAAACGTAATCAACAACTTATATTTTGAGAGAGAAAAAATATTCTAAATTTTGTGAAAACATGTACATGTCTTTGTGAGATGAATTCTTTAACTCGTGTTTAGCATTTCAAAATTATTTACATTGATGTTTTGTATTCAAATATTTTAAAATAATTCTGTAATAACACAGTGTGTTAAATAAGGAGAGAAAAGAGAGGAAAGAAGAGGAGAGATAATAAAAAAATTAAAAGAAAGTCTATATCTTAGAAATGAGAAATAGAGGAAAGAAGAAATAATTATAACTAATGATAATATTGAAAACAACTGAAAAAATTTGTAAAATAATTCATAATTAAGAACAAAGAAAAATATTTATAGTAACACACATGATATATATATAATGTGGGATTCAAAAAACATATCATATGAGCAGGGATGGACACAATTTTTTTTTTTTAAAGGGGCAAAATAGAAAGTCATAAAACTTAAAGGGGACAACTAATAAAAGGGGAAAAAAAATCTTGGTATTGTAAGTGATACAGTACCCACTTATCAAAATATATGTAAGACTCATATGTGGGTTAAAATAATATAAAAAATTTGAATATGATAAAAAAATTAAAATTAAAAAAAAGCGTTGTAAATTTTTTTAAAAGAAATGATGAATTTGTTTTTAAAATTTGTTATGTAAAATTGTAAATTTTGCCGGATAGAAAAAATCAGCATGGTCATCCATCGAAAGCAGAAGCGTCTTCAATCACAGACGTTCCCTTAACCCATCTTCCGTACAAGAGCCTTGTCTTCTCTTGTCTTGTCTTAAAAGCACAAGAAGAAAGGAACAAAATACTCAGTCGATGAATAATATATTCATTTTTTTCCATTCGTACACTTCTAAACTTCAAGAAACAAAAGAAGATAAGGTACATATCTTTTAGAAAAAAATATTAAATTACTCGTAAGAGTTTAAGCTCCTTCAAATAAAAAATAAAAAAAAGAAGAGTACGTTTCTTCTTTCCCAAAACCTTGGAATTTTGCGTCCAGGAACCAGAAACCTTGGACTTGGAGAGTTATTCTTGCAAGTTGATGATCACGACAGGCACGTACCTTCCATGTCTTGATGTGACAAAACTAGAGAAGAATGGGATAATGAGTTAGACAAATTAATTTGTCATGGAAGATTAGCGATACACAGTGTCATAGATAAGAAAGATCCCATAGCCCCCGGCATTTATTTTATTTTGAAAGACAATTTATTAAATATTGCAGAGTGCAAAGATGCAGACACCAAATAAACAGAGATGCAAGAAAAGAAAAAAAAAACATTTCCATAAAAAAAAAAAATCAAACAACATGAAAGCAGCAGAAAACACACCGGTAAATCTTCATTTCTACCCGCTCCTAATTGAGCGAGACAGTCAGCCTATGAATTGGATTCCCTCGGTATTGTCCTCCTTTCCCATGACTTGGTTCTATTCTTGATCAGTTCTTCAATCATGAAAATGAATTCAGGGCATTTTCGAAACATATAGCAACTGACAAAGGTTTGGAAAGTGAGTATGCTGACCCTTTAGTTAAAATATGTTCGAGCTCTCACAAAAACAACGAACACGTTTATCCATCTTTTTCATAATTCTTGAAATTGAAATTAAAATGACTCGGTTCTAAATAAAAGTCTAAAACTCTTTTTTTTTTAAAAATGTGCACTTTTGTTTATGGATATCTTGATCGTTTACCTATAATTCACATGAATTTTAACATTTTCTTTTTTATTTTCTTTTTTCAGAATTAAATTTATCATTTTTTTAAAGAATACAAAAGTACATTTTGCAATAAAGAATAAACTGTAACAAAGGATATACTGAAATTTTATCAAAATTGTTCTGATTTATTTTAAACTCTTGAAATTTCAAAGTAGGGATCGAAAGTTATATATATATATATATATATATGTATATGTATATGTATGTCTGTGTGTGTCATCCTTGAGTAAGGTTGTCCCCAACTTCCCTCCATTACTTCAATGATAGCTATCTTTTGTATCGTTATTAGGTCAAGAGTTGACCTCTACATCCAACTTTTAAGTCAAGCGTGATCGTTTTCATTTGGGCTGCTATTTTGCCCTCTTTCCTCATGTAACATTGATAAAAATTTCCCATAATTATTTTTCTGTTTGCTGGTTGTTTTCGTTTAATGAAGAATGACCCCATTATTATGACCCCAGTGTAACAGCAACAGTTGTCTTCATTTGAGCCAATATTTTAGACTTTGACTTACTTTTCATTTCATTTTAAATATTCCCTCTTATCCATTAATATTTCTGAAATTCTCAACTCCTCTCATTTCTATACAATTTTTCTTTTTCTTTTTCTTTTTTGTGGATTACCATTTCTAGACTTCAAAAACATGAACATGGTGAACCAATACAGCCATCAAAAGCTGTTCTTGATCGCTTTCTTGATTTTGCTTTCATCTATAGTCTTAGCAGAGTGTGATCAATCTTATAAAGATGATAAAAGTGAAGCCCTAAAGTACAAAATAGGAGCAATAGCTTCAATCTTGGTGGCAGGTTTAATTGGAGTATGTCTTCCAATACTGGGAAAGAAAATCCCATCTTTGAGTCCCGAAACAAATTTGTTTTTCATCATCAAAGCTTTTGCTGCGGGGGTTATTTTGGCCACTGGGTTTATGCACGTGCTTCCAGATGCTTTTGAGGACTTGGGTTCTTTGGAAAAATCTCCTTGGTGTAAGTTCCCATTTGCAGCTTTTGTTGCAATGATGGCTGCCATTGTTACTCTGTTGGTGGATGTTTCTGCAACATCTCATTATCAGAAGAGAGTTGGAGAAAATTATGGTAGGGATGAAGTTGAGGGAGTGAGAGGTGATGAGGAGAATTATGTGACCAACGGAGTCCCTGTTCATGCCCATGTCCACCATGGTCATGCTCATGGCCATTTGTCCTCTGATGGGGATTCTCTTTCCACTAAACTTCGATATAGGGTGATATCTCAGGTAGTTAATTCCTTCTTCACTTTCTTTAAGAGTTGCTATCTTAGGTATCTCGTGTTAAGTCTTTGTTAGGCCTTGTCATACACAGACTTCATAACTCCATCACTCACTCTCTCTCTCTCTATATATATATATATATATTTATATATAGATAAATAAAGAGAGAGAGAGTGATAAGCATGTACCATATATATATATATATATATCTATATATATATAGATAGATAAACATGTGTACTATATATACAGAGTACTTCAAATTTAACTTATACAACCCGGTAGATTGGGACAAATGGAGCAAATGATAAGATATTTGTTAATATCAATATAAAATCATCAGTTCAATTCTTATTTGAATTATCGTATTGAAAAGTTTTGGATCAAATCTTAACCCCAAGTCAGATCATTTAGGGCACTCCTCGAGAGATTTTGATAAAAAAAAAAAAATTTACCCCACTAGAGGTACAACACTTGGTTGATTTTGTTTTTCTCTCTGGTGAGTACAAAAATATAATGGCTTGGTTAACAAGTTATATTGGTACAAAAATATAGTTCAAGTTTTTTTTTTTTTTTTTGCTTTCTTCAAAATGTTATACGGTTGTAATTTGTTCATAATTTTCATTCAAAGATAAATAATATTAGCTCTGTTGTTTGTGTAACAACTTTCTTTACAGGTTTTGGAGTTGGGAATCATTGTTCACTCCGTAATTATTGGAATTACATTAGGGGTTTCTGATAGTCCAAAAGAAATTAAACCTCTTGTGGCTGCATTGACTTTCCATCAATTTTTTGAAGGTATAGGACTTGGTGGATGCATTACTCAGGCATGTGGAACTACTGTTTTAAAACCACTTATTTATAAATTTCCCAATAAATCTCATCTCATTTTACATATGTTCTCGTTTCTTTCACTGAAAAAAAAAAAAATTAACAAATGCATAAATTTCTCAACTACAGGCAAAATTCAAAACAGATGCAGTGATAACCATGGCTCTTTTCTTCTCTTTAACAACACCGGTGGGCATAGGAATTGGTATGGGAATCAAAGGTTTTTATGGTGACAATGATAGTAATGCTCATATCGTGCAAGGAATTTTCAATTCAGCATCAGCAGGCATCTTGATTTACATGGCTTTGGTCGATCTTCTTTCAGCAGATTTCATGAATCCAAAAATGCGAAGTAATGGAAAACTTCAATTAGGAGCAAGTATCTCTCTTATCCTTGGCGCTGGATTCATGTCATTATTGGCTTACTGGGCTTGACATGAGAGATTATTATTATTATTATTTTTCTTACTATTGCCATACCTTTCACATTTTTGTGTATAAAAAATTAAAAATTATTATAGTGATTTGTATCTCTTGTAATTTACATATATAACATGTCCCTAGTTTTTCATCCATACATATAGTGAGAAAAGTCTTTCCTGCACGACCCGGCCTAAAGAAGAAAATCAAACCGAGCCAAATTAATTAACCCAAATATTTTTGTAGATGGTGATCAATTATGAAAATGAAGTGATAAACTCATATGAAGAATTGAGATAAAATTAAAGAACAACTATAATGAAAACAAACATGTACAAATGTCATCTTTTAAACCTTAGACAAGCTACTAAAATAATTCTTGTGACGCACATTACTATTACGTTTGGGTATTTGTTGAATGTTTCAAAACTAATGGAAAACTTTCTTGAAAAATGAAAGAAAGAAAAACAAGAATGTCATTTTTGTTGTTTTCCTAAAAAGAAAAAAAAAAGAATTTCATTTTTGTTTACTAAATAAATAAAAAATAACAAGTTAAATACTTTAGAATTATTGCAACATGGGGAATTATTGACAAAGACATTCTATCCGCGATTTATGGTTCAAAGATTTTTTTTTTTTACGACTCCACTCATCCACGCTGCCATCCCTTATATGTGAAACGAATACGAATCTAAGACCTATTTTCCAATGCTATTATTTTCAACAACCAATTATTGTACTAGAATAGACTTGTCTTGATAAATCACTATCAGGACTAGAAAATGAAGAAGGGTCTTCACCCATAATTTATTTTAGATATTTTATTGTTCCTTTCACTTAAAAAGAACTAACAAATCCAAAAATATCTCAACTACAGGCAAATTTCGAAAACTGGTGCAGTGATAATCATGATGACCCATTTCTTCTCTTACACAACTCCTGTGAGGCTGTGAGCATAGCAATAGGTCTTGGAATCGGAAAGCTTTATACTAAGACTGATTGTACAGCTCATATTGTGCAAGAAATTTTCAATTCAGCAGTAGCAAACATGTTGGGTTTTGGTTCATCATCTATCTGATTAATTTATTGAGCCAAATATGCAAAGTAATGGAAAACTTCAATTGGGAGTATAAGTTGATAAAGATATGCTATTATCTTTATGTATATTTGTGTATTCTCCAAATCCTTATGAAATTTTGGACAAATATACATAAAGATAATAGCATATCTTTATCATAAGTATCTGTCTCCTCATTGATTCTGGATTCATGTCATTAGTAGCTTTCTGGGCTTGATATGAATATTATTGCCATACTTTCACATTTTTGTGTAAACCCTTTGTATGGATAACACTGATTCTCCTATATTTTGCATAATTATATATCCCCAGTTTTTCATGAGAAAAGTCTTACATTAAACCTTATTTCAATTTTCGATTATGATCAATTATGAAAATAAAGTCATAGAGACTTACATCAATGACAAAATAGAATTAAAGAAGAACTACATATAATGTTATATATTTTAAAATGTTAATGCAACATAATTATAAAGAGGTAACAGTAACAAATAAAACTAAAATGTTATAGTTTTTATTTTTCTGACTAGAACTTTTGTTTAGTAATTAATCTTTTATCTATCCTTAGGCGAAGGTACTAGGTTACTAGCACACCGGATGCGTGTGAATTGGTTATATATATATGATTACGAGACATCACCTTGAAAATTATGTAGTTATTTGAACTTTTAAATTGTTAAAGTTATTTTAACTCAGTAAATTGACGTAAGTAGTAAGAGACTTGTTAATAACTATATGTAATCTCCTTCAAAGATAAGTTTTTGTGTATCCATTCATTGCAGCAAACCTTAGAGCATGCAAAAGATCCATTTCTTCTGCGTACTCCACCAAAGGAAAAAAAAGACAGCTTCAAAGCCACATGTCCAATAAAAGTACCTGTATGATCACGAGCAACAACACCAGCTGCAGCTTGATTTTCAGTGAATGATTATCAAAGTTCAATTTGATCCAATCATCTGGGGGTTTCTGCCATGTTGTGGGAAGAGAAGCTCCATGAACTAGCTTTAGAAGCATTAATGCATTATTTGGTGATTTCAATTTCTTTTTAAATACAATAAAAAAAAACTCTTCTTATTAGAATAATTAAAATAAATATCTTTATTATAGTATTTTCAACAATCAAACGTTGTACTAGTGCTGAACTAGTCATGATAAATCACTATCAGGGCTATGAAAATGAAGGGTCTTCATCCATCATCTGAGATACGTTCCTCTGGCCCATGGAACGCTGTGCACTTGTATGCTCTTGTACTTTATATATGGAGAAAACTTAGAGCATCTCAATCTAGAAACTTTCAAGAATTTTGGGTATATTTGAATTGAATTTTCAAAGTGTTTTTTGTTTTATTTTTTAATGGAGTTATGTTTAGATAATAAAATGGTTTTACTTAAAATTAAAAGCTGATTAATGTTACTTGGGTCTTGACGAAGCCTGTCGTGCGGCTCTCAAATTTAAACCTAACAATTCCTATGTAGATAGGGAAAGTAGGGATCGAATCCACAGAGATTTGTCAACTCTTAAATTAAAATCATTAATCGGAAAGGGTTTTGGGGAGTTTTTGGTATTTTGAGAATAGAATTAAAAAGGAATTTGGAATATAAATGATATAAAAAAAACGTTAGCAAGGAATTAGTATCAAGTTATATTTTTCATGGGATTAATCATAGATAAAGACATTATTAAGTAATTGGTTTTAGAATCCCGATCAGCTCAGACAGATTCCTATCCTTACAAATTAGATTAATCTCGATCAGCTCAGACAGATTAATCTCTAATTTAATTAAACACCACTACCAACCAGCGTGTATAGGATGTTCAATCAAATTGCATTAAGTAAATAAGGCATCACCAACATTAAATTGTATATAACAATCAGCTTAATTATATACAATTTAAATTATATAATTCCACTACTAATTTAATTAAGCCAAGAGCTGCAACTCAATTAAATTAGTAGATGCCACTTGAATCATTAATACAAGATTAATAATCCTAGCTATATAATCACGTTTATTAATTGGATTGTCAATCCAATTAATTCACATAATTATATTAATTAAAACAGGAATTACATAAATACTTAATTAATATATAGATATAAGTATATTAAATAAATATACAAATATATATATATATATATATATATAAAGAAAGATTGGATTGATATTAACTAAACAAATTAGGCGGTTCAACCGGCAATTTAAATAAATTAAACTAAAAGTATGGAGGCTCGGCCTTCCATAAAAAAAAGAAAATAAAAGACATAAAAGTAAATTAAACTAATAGGTGGCTCGGCCATCCATTTGCGATATTTAAAGTGCATAAAGCAAAATAAATAAAGACTAGGCGGGTAAACCGACCATAAGTCCAGTTAAATAAATCCAAATAGAAATTAAGTACAAAGAAAATTATCTCATAATCCCATTTATTAATAACTTAACACATATCCTTACTAACAAAAGGAAATTACTCACAATCCATATTTAATAAATATAAGATGAAATTTATAAACATTAGAACGAAAATTTGAAAGAAATACTCCCCGAAAATATTGAAATTATTCGGACAGAATTTATTTACTAAATTTTACAAAAAGACTTGAAAAACTATTCTAAAAATTCTAAAAATTATATTAATATGAAGATAATAATAAAAGAAAGAAATTACAAAAGAAATGAAGAAGATTGGAGCTAAATTGGTGTCTTAAATGAGAAATGAAGCTAGCATATTTATAGGGAAATTTCTAGGGGTAAAATGGTCATTTTGACTTCCGGTACTGTATCAGGTTGACTTGTTGACTTTGACCAGCCGACGGATACTGTTCATGACGTAAGCAGTGATGTCATTATCGGCGGCGGTACTATTCACCGGAGTTACTGTTCAACTCTTTTTTTTTTTTTTTTTTTTTTTTGCATCTTCACTTCTTCTTCTTCTTCGTTTTATCTCCAAAATGTACTAAAATACACTGAAAAACTTATAAACAAAGAAATAGAAAGAAAATGTGAAATATATCCATTAAATGACACAATTAACCGATTTTTAAACAAAATATAGTCATTAAGTAGTATAAAAATCAGTTAATTTATGTGTACATCAAATTCCCCCACACTATCTCTTTGCTTGTCCTCAAGCAAAATATAAACACAAAATATACAAGTATAAATAACTTAAATAAGATTAATAAGGTAACAAAGTGTTATATTAATTTCAATACAACTTTCATAATTAACCCCTTTTTATTTGAAAAGTAATTGTGTTCGTGTGCTTGAATATCACTTACAAGTTTAACATTAATATTCAAAGTTGACAAAATGTGACTGTGAAAAACATAAAACCCATAATAATTTTTTTTTTTTTTTTTTTTTTGAAAACATGCTATCAGTATAATGAAAAGATAACAACAAAGTCACTATGTAAATGAAAATACATTCTTAGTTTCTCAACACAACTTATAAGTTTGTAAACTCACATACTCTCCACCAATGATGAAAATTTTGGTCAATCGGGATTTGGCTACAAACGAAGGATAAGAATATTCAAAATATTTCAAGAGTTTATATTGAGAATGAATTACTACCTCTTGAAGAAAAATTAGCCATGATATCTCTTCATTTTTCACACTTTTCTATTTTCTTCTTTTTCTTTTCTTTTCTTCTTCTTCTTTTGAAGAGATCATATCTATGAGCTTTTTTTTTTTTTTTTTTTTTTACCTTTCGGTTTTTTGACAATATCTCGTAATCCTTTATCAGCAGTGTTCATAACTTTTCAATACAGAATAACACATGTTTAATACATTCTCAATA
Organism: Apocynum venetum; assembly: GCA_019593545.1. Lineage (NCBI taxonomy): Eukaryota > Viridiplantae > Streptophyta > Magnoliopsida > Gentianales > Apocynaceae > Apocynum > Apocynum venetum. The sequence continues at coordinate 7,394 of SRSM01000662.1, read as the reverse complement.
AAGTATCTGGATAGAAAAGTAATAAACGAGGCTATTTATCAAAGAAATTAAATGGTAATGAAACCATTCATACTTGTTGGCTCAAAGTAGGATCGAGGGATATATATAAGTATGGTTCGTTCAGAAAGGCTCAAACTATCAAAGAATGCCTTATGTCATCCCCAAATCAACCAAGATTTTATTTAAATTTCGTCTCAAGCATGTGAAAGAACAAGTTCTAGTGTGTAGAGAGTGACCTTAAATGTACTAAAACACATAGTAAACTTACATTATCATCAAATCACAATACTAATGTTTTTAACTCTGGGTTTCATAACATAAAAGATTTAGCCACATTAGTTAAATAAGAATATTTTTGCCAAATTGCTAAGATATTCAATTGATTTATTCAAAAAAAAATTTTACAGAAAGGGGTACAATTATAAAAGGACTGAAAAATTTAACACAAAATTACCTAACATCTTAAAAAGTTATAATACATGCATTATTTATTCAACAAAACAACAAATTATTAAAAACAATGTTTTTAAAGGTGCGGATCAAGAATCAAATGAGTTTAATCACTTGACTCTTTACTCAAACCACCCCCCACACTTGGGAATTACATTGTCCTCAATGTAAAAACACACAAAGTTTTAAAAAACAACAACATTATTCCACAGCTTTTAATAAAAAGAAAATAACACACATTTATTTAAAAAGAAAAACTTACAACTTTAACTCTAAATCCATTGAATCTCTTTTTCGCTTGTTACCGGAAATTGACCAGTTAATTGGAGGTACTTCTGGATCTGTCTCTGGTACAAAAGCTACTAATTCATCCAATAGCTCCTTTGAAAGCCTTAAAGCTTTTAATATCTTAGTTTTGATTAAATGACAAACATTGATAAGGACTAATGGCTTTATTGTATTAGTGATGATCTTTTAGGATTCATATATCTAATCCTTGCAAGATCAAAGTTTCAAATCTTCAGGAAAGAGCTTTTGATGTCAAGCCTTGAAGATAAGCGTTTCTGGATTAGATAGGATCTAGAGGTGTAGCTTTAATTCTTTATTTATCTTTGGTTATCTCTAGGTCTATCCCTTTGAGTAATGAGTTCTATAGGTTGCTCAATAAGAGTGAAATGATTTTCAAAATGCATTTCATTTAGATAAAACATGAGTTGGGTATTTGAAATGATTTTCAAAATACATGCACATACTTCAAAATTCATAAAATATAGTTTGCAAACTCTTAGAGTTGTTTGGGAACTTGTTCTGCATAGTTTTAATGCATTTGTGGTCGACCTGACAAAAGTGTGGACGACCACAAATCATGCGGTCGACCAGACTTCTCAGAGTATCGTCCGCAGGCTGTCCAGAGTTCTCTGGAACACTTGCGGATGATGGAGCGGTCGACCGGACTTTTGAGCTCATCGTCCGCATGCTGTCCAGAGTTCTCTGGAACATTTGCGGATGATGGTACGGACGACCCTCTTGATTTGCGGTCGACCGCACTTCTCCTGAGTGGGATTCAAACAGCCATTTTTATGACCGTTGGTGCATACATATAAATACCCAATCGTTTAAACAACTCAGATCAATTACTTTTTGAGCAAAAATCTGATCCTAACAGTTCATAGAACCTCTGGAGATTATTTTGAAACCAAATCTTAACATTCATATTGTGAAATTCATCAAAGTGAGATTTATACAAAATCATTGGGGTTCTTGAGCAACTTACAAGAAAACATTACTCAAAGAGGTATTTATGCTTTACATTGATATATCTTCACATTAAGGTGATTTCATATATCAAACTCTTCTTATTCATATCTTGATTGAATTGTTCAAGGTTGCATTGAGCTTAAAACTCTAAGGATTAGAGTGAGCCTTGAACCATAGAAAACTGTGTTTGTGTTAAGAGCTTCTTTTTCATTAATTGTTGTAATAGAGAAAGGTGTGTAGACAAGGTTATATTGTAAAACTCAAAGTGTTGAGTGAACCTTGGTTGGTTAAGAGGTTTATGTTGTAAAACCCTAAGGGAATTGGGTGAGCCTCTATTGTATTCTCTCTTACTATATTAGTGAAAGGTTTTGTGAAATCCTTGAGTAGATAGCTCAAGGTAGTGGATTAGGTTTTGTTGGATAAACCGAACCACTATAAATCTTTGTGTTCATTGCTTCTTTTCTTGAACTCATCTTTTCATACTTTGGTTGAACACCAAGTGTTTGATATTTGTTATCTTAGAAAGCTTGTTTAATTTAAATAAGGAAAAATCGGTTAAAACCTAATTCACCCCCCCCCCTCTTAGGTTTTTCAATTGGTATCAGAGCAGGTCTTCTTGTTGATAAGGCTTAACATCCTTGAAGCAAAGATTCTATGGCTCATCTAGATAACAATATGATGGTAGAAGGTTACTCTACTACTAGACCTCCTTTGTTGAATGGCACAAACTATAATTTCTGGAAAAATAGAGTTAGAATCTATATATCTTCTCTAAACTATGAATTATGGAATATTGTTGAAAATGGTCCCTATGTTCCTTTCAAAGTTGTTGATGGTATAAAGATTGATAGAATTTCTGAGGAATTTGATGATGAAGATAAAAAGAAAATGACTCTTAATTTTCTTGCCATGAACACTCTTACTTGTGCACTTGATATGAATGAGTATAACAGGGTAAGATGTTGTGAATCTGCACATGAAATGTGGAGACTACTTGAAGTGACTCATGAAGGTACAAACCAAGTAAAGGAAACAAAACTTGGTATGCTTACAAGGGAGTATGAACTTTTCACTATGAAATCAAATGAAAACATCACTGATATGTTTACTCGCTTTACTAACATTATTAACGGTTTAAAAGTGTTTAGCAAGTCTTATTCTATAGGAGAACAAAATATGAAAATACTCAATGCTTTACCAAAGGCTTGGGAAGGCAAAACCACTGCTATGTTGGAAACTCATGATTTGAAGAAGAAACCAGTGGAAGAGCTTATTGGATCACTTCTCACTCATGAGATTAGGATGAAGTGGTTGAATGATCAAGAAGTGGAAGACAAAGGGAAAAGAGGAATTGCTCTCAAACCTAAAGAGAACAACGAAAATGAATCTTCCAGTGATGAGGAAGAAATGGATGATGAGGAAATAGCTCTTGTCATGAAGAACTTCAAGAAAATGTTCAAAAAGGGACATTTCAACAAATTCAAAAAGAAGCCATCGACATCTACAAATAACAACTCAAAGCAATGCTATGAATGCGGAAGTCCAAATCACTTCAAAGCGGACTGTCCAAAATTAAGAGAGAAAGAAAAGAAGTACAAGTCCAAGAACAAGAAAGGACTTGCTTGCACTTGGGATCAAGAAGGAAGTGAAGATGAAGAACAAACTGAACATGCAAATGTTTGTTTCATGGCCATTGAAGATGAGGTAAATACTCCAAAAACTCCTTCTTTAGTTGATGATGAAAGTGATGATGATATTTGTGACATGTTTGATAGAGATGAATTCATCTCCAATCTCTATAAGGAAATGAAAAAGATTATCAAGAAAACAAAGTCCTGAAATGTCAAGTAGAGAAGCTATCATTAGATAATACTAGGCTCATCGATGAAAATGCCTTGTTAACTTCTACAAAGATTTGTCTTGATGAGAATGTTATTGGTTTAAATGATAAGGTAAAATTTCTTGAGAATGCTAATGTTGATCTTATTTCTAGAAACAAGAAGTTGGATGATATGATGAGTGATTATGATGCCATGAAAATTAGAATGAGTGATTTAAGTGCTAGCTTGCAAAAACTTACATGTGGTAGGGACAATTTGAACAAACTACTTGGTATGCAAAGACTCACTCATGATAAGAGAGGTCTTGGTTTTGATGATAGTTATAATAATGTCTCACACACACATGAGAGTTTATCTCACTCACATGTGTCACATACACATAAGAGAGTATCTCATGCATATCATTCACATGTCTATACTTCTTCAAAAATATGTTGTACTTATTGTGGTAAAAATGGTCATAAAGTGACTAGATGTTATGTGAAGAAAAAGATTGAGAATGGTGCTAAAAGCACTTGGGTAATTAAAAGAACTAACCCCAATGGACCCAAGAGATTTTGGGTACCAAAAGGCTTATTAACATCTTTGGTGTAGGTATGTTTTCAATTGAAAACAAAGGAGAACAAATGGTTTCTTGACAGTGGATGCTCAAGACACATGACTGGAAATGCATCCATACTTAATGATGTCAAACCAAGAGATGAAGGATTTGTGACTTTCGGTGACAAAAGAAAGGGAAAATCATTGGCATTGGCAATGTTGGTAAAAGTACTTCTCCCTTTATTAAAGATGTTCTTCTTATTGATAATCTCAAATATAATTTGCTTAGTATTAGTCAATTATGTGATAATGGTTATAAGGTTATTTTCAAGAAGGATTCATGTTTAATTATTAATGATTGCTCTAACAAAACTGTTTTTGTTGGAAATAGAAATGGAAATATGTATGATCTTTACTTTGATGATTTAGTTGAACAAGATGTTAAATGTCTTGCTTTGAAAGATGATGATGCTTATCTTTGGCATCGTAGGTTAGGACATGTGAGCATGGATACTTTGCATAACTTATCTAAACATGAATATGTTAGAGGATTGCCTGCCATTCATTTTGAAAAAGATCGTGTTTGTGATGCGTGTCAATATGGTAAACAAGTCAAGAGTTCTTTTAAACCTAAGAAGATTGTTTCAACTTCAAAACCTCTTGAACTTGTTCATATGGATTTATTTGGTCCTATGAGGACAATGAGCCTTGGTGGAAAATTGTATGCTTATGTGATAGTTGATGACTTCTCTAGATTTACTTGGGTATTATTCTTGTTGGGCAAAGATGAAGCTTTTGGAGCTTTTGTCAAGCTTTTTAAACAAGTACAAAACACCATAGGTTGCAAACTCATCTCCATTAGAAGTGATAATGGTAGAGAATTTTGCAATATTAACTTCACTAAACTGTGTGATGAGAATGGAATTTCTCACAATTTTTCTGTTGCTAAAACTCCTCAACAAAATGGTGTCGTTGAGAGGAAAAATCGTACGTTACAGGAAATGGCCCGTTCTATGCTATGTGAAAATAATTTGCCAAAGTATTTTTGGGCTGAAGCTGTAAACACCTCTTGCTATATTATAAATAGAGTGCTTCTTAGACCCTTTGTGAAGAAAACCCCCTATGAACTTATGTTTGGCAAAACTCCTTCTATTTCTTACTTCAAGGTCTTTGGTTGTAAATGTTTTGTTTTAAACGTCAAAGACAATCTTGGTAAGTTTGATAAGAAATCCGATGAAGGTATATTTCTTGGCTATTCTTCAATAAGAAAAGCTTATCGTGTGTATAATAAGAGAACTATGATTATTGAAGAGGTTATTCATGTTGTTTTTGATGAATCTAACATCTATTTGCCAAGAAATGAGATTGAAGGTGATATTCAAGAAATACCTTTGAAGTCAATAAATAAGGATGCTGCTCAAACAAATGAAAATCCTTCAACATCAAAGGATGAGAATAGAGAAGTCCTTTGAAAATCAAGAATCTATCTCACTTGAAGAAGGAACAAAGTATGATCTTCCAAAGAATGGAAATATGTTCACAACCCATCCAAAGGATCAAATCATTGGGGATCCAAATGAAAGGGTAAGAACTAGAAGATTTTTTACAAATTTTGTTGATGATTTTGCATTTTTATCTCATTTAGAACACTAGGAACATTGATGAAGCTCTTAATGATGATTTTGGATTATTGCCATGCAAGATGAGTTAAATCAATTTGAAGGAGCAAAGTATGGGAACTTGTACCTAGACCTTCAAATCTTACTATTATTGGTACAAAATGGGTCTTAGAAATAAAACTTGATGAACATGGTATTGTAACTAGAAATAAGGCTAGACTTGTTGCTCAAGGATATAATCAGGAGAAGGTATTGATTATGATGAGACCTTTGCTCCAGTGGCTAGATTAGAGTCCATTAGAATGTTACTTGCATTTGCTTCTTTAAAGGTTTTAAATTATTTCAAATGGATGTCAAAAGTGCTTTCTTAAATGGTGTCATTCAAGAGGAAGTGTATGTTGAACAACCTCCTGGTTTTATTCATGAATCATATGTAAATCATGTGTACAAGCTCTCCAAAGCCTTATATGGTTTAAAGCAAGCACCAAGAGCTTGGTATGATAGATCTCAGCAATTTTCTTATTGAAAAAGGTTTTTCTAGAGGTATAGTGATACTACTCTCTTTATAAAAATAAAGCTCATGATATTTTGATTGTTCAAATATATGTTGATGATATTATTTTCGGAGCTACTAATGAAAATATGTGCAAAGATTTCTCTAAGACTATGCAGGATGAATTTGAAATGAGCATGATGGGTGAGTTGACATTTTTCCTTGGATTAAAATTAAGCAAGCAAAGGAAGGTATTTCATTAACCAAGCCAAGTATACAAAAGAATTACTGAAGAGGTTTGGAATGGCTGATTCAAAGGAGATTGATACTCCTATGGCCACATCTATTAATTAGACAAAGACGAGAATGGTAAGATGATGATGACCAAACTATATACAGAGGAATGATTGGTAGTCTTTTGTATTTAAATGCTAGTAGACCTGATATTATGTTCTCTGTTTGTCTATGTGCTAGATTTCAATCATCTCCTAGAGAAATCTCATTTGATTGCTTGTGAAACGTATTCTTAGATACTAAAGGGGACGATAGATGTTGGTTGTGGTATCTAAATCTATGTCTTTTGAGCTAGTAGCATTTACTGATGCAGATTATGCAGGTTGTAGAGTAGAACGATAAGAGTACTAGTGGTCACTGTCAATTTCTGGTTACTCTTTAGTTTCTTGGTATAGTAAGAAACAAGCTGTGTCTCTCTCTTACACTGATGAAGCTGAATACATTTCTGCTGGTAAGTGTTGTGCACAAGTTATGGATGAAAAACACCTTGCAAGATTATGGCTTGAACTTTGATTGTACCACTATCAACTGCGATAATACTAGTGCCATAAATCTGACAAAGAATCCTATAAACATGCAAAAAACTAAGCATATAGATATTATTAAACAGCATTTTTACGTGATCATGTGTTTAAAAGGTGATATTGTTCTTGAGTTGTTCTACGATGTCAATTAGCTGATATTTCACAAAAGCTTTGGCTGAGAAAAGGTTTGTTTACTTAGAAAACTTGGGCATTGGTACGGGTGATTCTAACTTGTGCGTTTTTATGAAGTCTGTCAAATATATGTTTTGGGCATTGTTTTGGATAAACACCATTGGCAGGTGCGGTCGGACCGCAAGCTAGAAAATAATCATCCCAGAACAGACAGTGGACTTGAGGATGATCATGACAGGATGAC
>SRSM01000661.1:152500-173796 GCA_019593545.1 Apocynum venetum | reverse complement strand
AATATCAGCTAATTGATCATCCGTAGGAACAAACTCAAGAACAATATCACCTTTTAAAACATGATCACGTAAACAATTATGTTTAATATCTATATGCCTTAGTTTTTGCAATGTGTATAGGATTCTTTTGTCAGATTTATGGCACTAGTATTATCGCAGTTGATAGTGGTACATCAAAGTTCACGCCATCTCTTTGCAAGGTGGTTTTCCATCCATAAAACTTGTGCACAACAGCTACCAGCAGAATGTATTCAGCTTCAGTGGTAGAAGAGAGACACAAGCTTGTTTCTTACTATACCACTAAACTAAAGAGTAACCAAGAAATTGACAGTGACCACTAGTACTCTTACGTTCTACTCTACAACCTGCATAATCTGCATCAGTAAATGCTACTAGCTCAAAAGACTAGATTTAGGATACCAAAACCAAATCTATCGTCCCCTTTAAGTATCTAAGAATCGTTTCACAGCAAGCAATCACATGAGATTCTCTAGGAGATGATTGAAATCTAGCACAGACAGCAAAACAGAGAACATAATATCAGGTTCTAGCATTAATACAAAAGACACCATCATTCCTCTGTATATAGTTTGGTCAATCATCTTACCATTCCATTCTCCTCGTCTTGTCTAATTTATAGATGTGGCCATAGGAGTATCAATCTCCTTGAATCAGCCATCCAAACCTCTTCAGTAATTCTTTTGTGTACTTGGCTTGGTTAATGAAGTACCTTCCTTTGCTTGCTTAATTTTGTAATCCAAGGAAAAATGTCAACTCACCCATCTCTCCATTCAAATTCATCCTGCATTGTCTTAGAGAAATCTTTGCACATATTTTCATTAGTAGCTCCCGAAAATAATATCATCAACATATATTTGAAACAATCAAAATATCATGAGCTTTATTTTTAATAAAGAGAGTAGTATCAACTATACCTCTAGAAAAACCTTTTTCAATAAGAAAATTGCTGAGTCTATCATACCAAGCTCTTGGTGCTTGCTTTAAACCATATAAGGCTTTGGAAGAGCTTGTACACATGATTTACATATGATTCATGAATAAAACCAGGAGGTTGTTCAACATACACTTCCTCTTGAATGACACCATTTAAGAAAGCACTTTTGACATCCATTTTGAAATAATTTAAAACCTTTAAAGGAAGCAAATGCAAGTAACACTAATGGACTCTAATCTAGCCACTGGAGCAAAGGTCTCATCATAATCAATACCTTCTTCCTGAATATCCTTGAGCAAACAAGTCTAGCCTTATTTCTAGTTACAATCCATGTTCATCAAGTTTATTTCTAAAGACCCATTTTGTACCAATAATAGTAATTTTGAAGGTCTAGGTACAAGTTCCCCATACTTTGCTCCTTCAAATTGATTTACTCATCTTGCATGGCAATAACCAAAAATCATCATTAAGAGCTTCATCAATGTTCCTAGGTTCTAAATGAGATAAAAATGCAAAATCATCATCACAAAATTTGTAAAAAATCTTCTAGTTCTTACCCTTCATTTGGATCACCAATGATTTGATCCTTGGATGGTGTGAACATATTTCCATTCTTTTGGAAGATCATACTTTGTTCCTTCTTCAAGTGAGATAGATTCTTGATTTTCAAGGACTTCTCTATTCTCATCCTTTGATGTTGAAGGATTTTCATTTGTTTGAGCAGCATCCTTATTTATTGACTTCAAAGGTATTTCTTGAATATCACCTTCAATCTCATTTCTTGGCAAATAGATGTTAGATTCATCAAAAACAACATGAATAACTTCTTCAATAATCATAGTTCTCTTATTATACACACGATAAGCTTTTCTTATTGAAGAATAGCCAAGAAATATACCTTCATCGGATTTCTTATCAAACTTACCAAGATTGTCTTTGACGTTTAAAACAAAACATTTACAACCAAAGACCTTGAAGTAAGAAATAGAAGGAGTTTTGCCAAACATAAGTTCATAGGGGGTTTTCTTCACAAGGGGTCTAAGAAGCACTCTATTTATAATATAGCAAGAGGTGTTTACAGCTTCAGCCCAAAAATACTTTGGCAAATTATTTTCACATAGCATAGAACGGGCCATTTCCTGTAACGTACGATTTTTCCTCTCAACGACACCATTTTGTTGAGGAGTTTTAGCAACAGAAAAATTGTGAGAAATTCCATTCTCATCACACAGTTTAGTGAAGTTAATATTGCAAAATTCTCTACCATTATCACTTCTAATGGAGATGAGTTTGCAACCTATGGTGTTTTGTACTTGTTTAAAAAGCTTGACAAAACTCCAAAAGCTTCATCTTTGCCCAACAAGAATAATACCCAAGTAAATCTAGAGAAGTCATCAACTATCACATAAGCATACAATTTTCCACCAAGGCTCATTGTCCTCATAGGACCAAATAAATCCATATGAACAAGTTCAAGAGGTTTTGAAGTTGAAACAATCTTCTTAGGTTTAAAAGAACTCTTGACTTGTTTACCATATTGACACGCATCACAAACACGATCTTTTTCAAAATGAATGGCAGGCAATCCTCTAACATATTCATGTTTAGATAAGTTATGCAAAGTATCCATGCTCACATGTCCTAACCTACGATGCCAAAGATAAGCATCATCATCTTTCAAAGCAAGACATTTAACATCTTGTTCAACTAAATCATCAAAGTAAAGATCATACATATTTCCATTTCTATTTCCAACAAAAACAGTTTTGTTAGAGCAATCATTAATAATTAAACATGAATCCTTCTTGAAAATAACCTTATAACCATTATCACATAATTGACTAATACTAAGCAAATTATATTTGAGATTATCAATAAGAAGAACATCTTTAATAAAGGGAGAAGTACTTTTACCAACATTGCCAATGCCAATGATTTTCCCTTTCTTTTTGTCACCGAAAGTCACAAATCCTTCATCTCTTGGTTTGACATCATTAAGTATGGATGCATTTCCAGTCATGTGTCTTGAGCATCCACTGTCAAGAAACCATTTGTTCTCCTTTGTTTTCAATTGAAAACATACCTACACCAAAGATGTTAATAAGCCTTTTGGTACCCAAATTCTCTTGGGTCCATTGGGGTTAGTTCTTTTAATTACCCAAGTGCTTTTAGCACCATTCTCAATCTTTTTCTTCACATAACATCTAGTCACTTTATGACCATTTTTACCACAATAAGTACAACATATTTTTGAAGAAGTATAGACATGTGAATGATATGCATGAGATACTCTCTTATGTGTATGTGACACATGTGAGTGAGATAAACTCTCATGTGTGTGTGAGACATTATTATAACTATCATCAAAACCAAGACCTCTCTTATCATGAGTGAGTCTTTGCATACCAAGTAGTTTGTTCAAATTGTCCCTACCACATGTAAGTTTTTGCAAGCTAGCACTTAAATCACTCATTCTAATTTTCATGGCATCATAATCACTCATCATATCATCCAACTTCTTGTTTCTAGAAATAAGATCAACATTAGCATTCTCAAGAAATTTTACCTTATCATTTAAACCAATAACATTCTCATCAAGACAAATCTTTGTAGAAGTTAACAAGGCATTTTCATCGATGAGCCTAGTATTATCTAATGATAGCTTCTCTACTTGACATTTCAGGACTTTGTTTTTCTTGATAATCTTTTTCATTTCCTTATAGAGATTGGAGATGAATTCATCTCTATCAAACATGTCACAAATATCATCATCACTTTCATCATCAACTAAAGAAGGAGTTTTTGGAGTATTTACCTCATCTTCAATGGCCATGAAACAAACATTTGCATGTTCAGTTTGTTCTTCAACTTCACTTCCTTCTTGATCCCAAGTGCAAGCAAGTCCTTTCTTGTTCTTGGACTTGTACTTCTTTTCTTTCTCTCTTAATTTTGGACAGTCCGCTTTGAAGTGATTTGGACTTCCGCATTCATAGCATTGCTTTGAGTTGTTATTTGTAGATGTCGATGGCTTCTTTTTGAATTTGTTGAAATGTCCCTTTTTGAACATTTTCTTGAAGTTCTTCATGACAAGAGCTATTTCCTCATCATCCATTTCTTCCTCATCACTGGAAGATTCATTTTCGTTGTTCTCTTTAGTTTTGAGAGCAATTCCTCTTTTCCCTTTGTCTTCCACTTCTTGATCATTCAACCACTTCATCCTAATCTCATGAGTGAGAAGTGATCCAATAAGCTCTTCCACTGGTTTCTTCTTCAAATCATGAGTTTCCAACATAGCAGTGGTTTTGCCTTCCCAAGCCTTTGGTAAAGCATTGAGTATTTTCATATTTTGTTCTCCTATAGAATAAGACTTGCTAAACACTTTTAAACCATTAATAATGTTAGTAAAGCGAGTAAACATATCAGTGATGTTTTCATTTGATTTCATAGTGAAAAGTTCATACTCCCTTGTAAGCATACCAAGTTTTGTTTCCTTTACTTGGTTTGTACCTTCATGAGTCACTTCAAGTAGTCTCCACATTTCATGTGCAGATTCACAACATCTTACCCTGTTATACTCATTCATATCAAGTGCACAAGTAAGAGTGTTCATGGCAAGAAAATTAAGAGTCATTTTCTTTTTATCTTCATCATCAAATTCCTCAGAAATTCTATCAATCTTTATACCATCAACAACTTTGAAAGGAACATAGGGACCATTTTCAACAATATTCCATAATTCATAGTTTAGAGAAGATATATAGATTCTAACTCTATTTTTCCAGAAATTATAGTTTGTGCCATTCAACAAAGGAGGTCTAGTAGTAGAGTAACCTTCTACCATCATATTGTTATCTAGATGAGCCATAGAATCTTTGCTTCAAGGATGTTAAGCCTTATCAACAAGAAGACCTGCTCTGATACCAATTGAAAAACCTAAGAGGGGGGGGGGTGAATTAGGTTTTAACCGATTTTTCCTTATTTAAATTAAACAAGCTTTCTAAGATAACAAATATCAAACACTTGGTGTTCAACCAAAGTATGAAAAGATGAGTTCAAGAAAAGAAGCAATGAACACAAAGATTTATAGTGGTTCGGTTTATCCAACAAAACCTAATCCACTACCTTGAGCTATCTACTCAAGGATTTCACAAAACCTTTCACTAATATAGTAAGAGAGAATACAATAGAGGCTCACCCAATTCCCTTAGGGTTTTACAACATAAACCTCTTAACCAACCAAGGTTCACTCAACACTTTGAGTTTTACAATATAACCTTGTCTACACACCTTTCTCTATTACAACAATTAATGAAAAAGAAGCTCTTAACACAAACACAGTTTTCTATGGTTCAAGGCTCACTCTAACCCTTAGAGTTTTAAGCTCAATGCAACCTTGAACAAATCAATCAAGATATGAATAAGAAGAGTTTGATATATGAAATCACCTTAATGTGAAGATATATCAATGTAAAGCATAAATACCTCTTTGAGTAATGTTTTCTTGTAAGTTGCTCAAGAACCCCAATGATTTTGTATAAATCTCACTTTGATGAATTTCACAATATGAATGTTAAGATTTGGTTTCAAAATAATCTCCAGAGGTTCTATGAAGTGTTAGGATCAGATTTTTGCTCAAAAAGTAATTAATAAGAGTTGTTTAAACGATTTGGTATTTATATGTATGCACCAACGGTCATAAAAATGGCTGTTTGAATCCCACTCAGGAGAAGTGCGGTCGACCGCAAATCAAGAGGGTCGTCCGTACCATCATCCGCAAATGTTCCAGAGAACTCTGGACAGCCTGCGGACGATGAGCTCAGAAGTCCGGTCGACCGCTCCATCATCCGCAAGTGTTCCAGAGAACTCTGAACAGCCTGCGGACGATACTCTGAGAAGTCTGGTCGACCGCATGATTTGTGGTCGTCCACACTTTTGTCAGGTCGACCACAAATGCATTAAAACTATGCAGAACAAGTTCCCAAACAACTCTAAGAGTTTGCAAACCATATTTTATGAATTTTGAAGTATGTGCATGTATTTTGAAAATCATTTCAAATACCCAACTCATGTTTTATCTAAATGAAATGCATTTTGAAAATCATTTCACTCTTATTGAGCAACCTATAGAACTCATTACTCAAAGGGATAGACCTAGAGATAACCAAAGTTAAATAAAGAATTAAAGCTACACCTCTAGATCCTATCTAATCCAGAAACGCTTATCTTCAAGGCTTGACATCAAAAGCTCTTTCCTGAAGATTTGAAACTTTGATCTTGCAAGGATTAGATATATGAATCCTAAAAGATCATCACTAATACAATAAAGCCATTAATCCTTATCAATGTTTGTCATTTAATCAAAATTAAGATATTAAAAGCTTTAAGGCTTTCACATGAGCCGCACGAACGCGAAAGCACTAGGTCGAACACCGCCAAACAACCCATTGACACGAGCAAACAAAGCTAACGATTTAGGCCACGATTGAAAATAGCCAACAAAACGATGCCCATGGTCGGTCGGAGCTTCTTTGGAACTTGGTCGGAAAATGGCCGAAAGTCCGACCGGCCGGCCATGGCCGCCGAGGTCGAGGCCAGGGTGACCATGGGCGACCATGTCCGCCGAGGCCTAGGCATGGGTCCCGCATAGTGCCTTGCACTAACGGGTGAAAGCCTAGGTGCTAGGCACACAATGGTGCCCATGTGCCAAGGGGCTGGGCGTTGAACCAAGCACCACCTAATATAGTCATCGTAACTTTTTCCCAAATTGTAGCAGTAGATACTCATTTTTCAAGCAGGTGGAAAAATTTTGTCGAATTTATATCTCCTTATCCAGAGATAATCTAAACATGATATTTTGCACGAATGATCATCAATATGCATAGAATGCCTAGGAATTCTTTTTTCAATTTTGGATATTTTGGAAATTTTTTTAAAATTTTTTTTTATTTTGGGACGAGAAATTTAAAAACATAGCAAATTGATAAGTTTGGGGCTATAAAAAGCTTGGTAGCTCCATGGTGATGCATAGGATCACGGTGATGCCTGCACCCATGCACCAGCTCGATGCCCGCGCCTGTTACCGCAAGCCTATGCCCACCCTACGCCTAGTGGTGCCTGCATGCGTCCAGTTGCCTAGTCCATGTTGGGCCATTTTTCATGGCACATGCTACTGCATCACTTAGACATTTACTAGACCATCCTTGGCCAATTTCTAGGCACATAGTGACATGATTAGGCCAATCATGAGGCAATCACTTGGCTAATAACTAGGCACATGCTGAGGCACTACTTGACCAACAACTAGGCACATGCTAAGGCACCACTTGGCCAACAACTAGGCACACGTTGAGGCATCACTTGGCCAACTAAAAGGCACGCTCTCAGGCATCAATGGGCTAACCACTAGTCACATGGTCAGGTATCAACTGGCCAACCAATAGGCACATGGTGCGGCATGACTATGCCTTCCTTGGCCAACCACTAGGCCATCCTTGGCCAATTTGTAGGCACATTGTGAGGTATCACTTGGCCAATTACTAGGCCATCTTTGGACAATATTTAGGCACATGGTGCGCCTTCACTTGGCCAACTACTTGGTCAATTTCTAGGCACATGGTGAGGTGAGGCACCACTTGGCTATCCACTAGGCACACAATCAGGCGGGCATCAATTGGCCAACCACTTGGCCAATTTCTAGCACATTGTGCGGCTTCACTTGGCCATCTGATGTACTCATAAATTAACTGATTTTTATACTATTTAATTACTATATTTTGTTTAAAAATCGGTTAATTATGTCATTTAATAGATATATTTCACATTTCCTTTCTATTTCTTTGTTTATAAGTTTTTCAGTGTATTTTAGTACATTTTGGAGATAAAAAGAAGAAGTGAAGATGAAAAAAAAAATGATGAACAGTAACTCCGGTGAACAATACCACCGTCGATAATGACGTCACTGCTTACGTCATGGACAGTATCCGTCGGCTGGTCAAAGTCAACAAGTCAACCTGCTACAGTACCGAAAGTCAAAATTAATCTAATTTGTAAGGATAGGAATCTGTCTGAGCTGATCGGGATTAATCTAATTTGTAAGGATAGGAATCTGTCTGAGCTGATCGGGATTCTAAAACCAATTACTTAATAATGTCTTGATCTATGATTAATCCCATGAAAAATATAACTTGATACTAATTCCTTACTAATGCTTTTTTTATATATCATTTATATTCCAAATTCCTTTTTAATTCTATTCTCAAAATACCAAAAACCCCCAAAACCCTTTCCGATTAATGATTTTAATTTAAGAGTTGACAAATCTTTGTGGATTCGATCCCTACTTTCCCTATCTACATAGGAATTGTTAGGTTTAAATTTGAGAGTCGTACGACAGGCTTCGTCAAATTTTGGCGCCGTTGTCGGGAATTTGTTTTAATTTCTTCTATTAAATTATTAATCTTTTTCTTTTGTTACAAATTTCATTCCTTTGGTGACACCAAACAACAAGTTCATTGTTGTATGAACTTAAGAAGTGGTAAGATCACCGGAGAAGGACAAGGGAGTAAAACACCAGTTGAGATCAGAGAACAAGCTACAGATTTTGAAGGCAAAGTAGAAAATCAACCGGATACCCAACTTATTCCTGGTGATATTCTTCCTACTCATCTTTTTAATATGACTTTGAATCAAAGATCTCTAAAAGAACTCACTGCTCCTACTCTTGATGAACAACCTTTATGCATCATTTTTCCACAAGTTGATGCTAATTTTAAAATGCATACTGGTTTTATACAATGTTTGCCAACTTTTAATGGATTACCTGGAGAAGATCCACTTAGGCACATTAAAGAATTTAATGTTATTTGCACTAATTTGAAACAAGAAGGTACAAGAGATGAAGTGATTAAACTACATTCTTTTCATTTTAGCTTACAGAATAGTGCAGAAGATTGGTTATATGATTTGCCTTCGGGATCTATTCAAGATTGGACTGGAATGCAAAGAGCTTTTCTAGCTAAATATTATCCTGCATCTAGAACTGCAATAGTCCGAAAAGATATAAGTGGCATAAGACAACAAACTGGTGAAACATTGTATGAATATTGGAAAAGATTTAAAAGATTATGTGCTAGTTGTCCTCATCATCAAATACCTGAACAATTATTAATTCAATATTTTTATGAGGGTTTGATTTCTTATGATAGGATGACAATTGATGCTGCTAGTGGTGGTGCTCTTTCAAATAAAACCCCACAAGCTGCAAGTGAATTAATAGCTAACATGACTGCTAATTCACAATCTTTTAACACTAGGAATGATACTGTCAGGAAAGTTAATGAAGTAGATGCATCATCATCATCTACACAAATTGAGCAAAGACTAGATCATCTTACCAATTTAGTTGGTCAATTAGTTGGGAAAAGAATCAATGCATCGATAAAAGCATGTGGAATTTGTTTAGGCAATGACCATCCTGCATATTCTTGTCCTACACTATTTCAAGAGGAACAAGCCAATGCCATGGGTAATTTTCAGAACCAACCTCAGAGAAGACACAATCCATTCTTCAACACATACAATGAATGGTGGAGAGACCATCCTAACTTTAGATGGAGTAACCAAGGGGTTAGGCCACCAATGAACCCACCAGGTTTTGTTCCTAATCAACACCGAAGTCCTCCTCAACCTCCTCAGAACCAACAACGGAGTATGTCTTTAGCCTCAAGTTCTATATCTTTTCAGAGAGATACCATGTCCTTCCAAAAGGATACAAAGTCCAACATTCACAACTTGGAGAATCAGGTAGGACAAATGATTTCTGAATTAGGTCAATTGAAAACACAGCTTTTCAATAAACTTCCATCACAACCACTAAATCCCAGAGAGAATGCTAGTGCCGTAACACTAAGAAGTGGTAAAGTGTTGGAAGAATCCAAGAGACTAGAGGAAAATAAAGGCACGGAGAAAGCACCTATTTCAAGCCCAACAACTTTCGACAAAGTTCCTTAGATAGGAGAATCTTCTTCTTCTATTCCCAAGGTAAGTCCTCATTTCCCCAATAGGTTAACTAAAACAAGAAAGATGAGGAAGAAAAAGATGTTCTGGAGATCTTCAAGAAAGTTGAAGTCAACATTCCTCTTTTGGATGCAATAAGACAGATTCCTCGTTATGCTAAGTTCCTAAAAGAACTTTGTACCAATAAGAAAAAGCTTAAAGGTAACGAGAGAATCAGTGTGGGGGAATGTGTGTCTGCTGTTCTCCAACAGAAACTTCCTCCAAAGCAAAAAGATCCAGGTATGTTTGCTATCCCTTGTACAATTGGTGATAAAGTAGTCTCTGGTTGTATGCTAGATTTAGGAGCCTCTATTAATGTCATGCCTTATACAATCTTTAACTCTTTAAATTTGGGACCAATGAAGCCTACTAGAATTGTTATTCAGTTAGCTGATAGGTCTGTGGCTTATCCAGAAGGAGTAATAGAAGATGTCCTGATTAAAGTAAATGATTTAGTATTCCCTGCAGATTTTTACATTTTGGAAACTGAGGATAGCCAAAATACTTGTTCATCACAGTCACTTATTTTGTTAGGTAGACCATTTCTGAAAACTGCTAGAACTAAGATTGATATAAATGAAGGTACTTTATCAATGGAATTTGATGGTGATAAAATTTCGTTTAACATATTTGATGCCATGAAGTACCCTTCTGATGAATGTTCTACAGTTTTTGTTGTGGATATTATAGATCCACTTATTGAAGATATATTTGATTTGAGCTACACTGAAATGATGCAATCCATTATGAACTTGAGCATAGATGAAAATGTTCTTGACACTTTATCTATGGAATGTGACCATGAACTTAAACAAGCTGTCAAGGATATATCTACATGTCCTGTGAGTAATTCAAAAATTGCATTACCTAGCTTACATAATCAAATCTTACCATCTGTTGTTTGTCCTCCGTCACTTGAGCTTAAAGCTTTACCTTCTCATTTGAAATATGCATATTTGAGTGAAGGTAATGTTTTACCTGTTATTATTGTTCTCATTTTCCCAAGAAGAGAGATTAGTTTCTGTGCTTAGGGACAACAAAACTGCCATCGGCTGGACTTTAGCCAACATTAAAGGTATTAGCCCAACAACATGCATGCACCGTATATTGTTAGAAGATGGAGCTAAACCAACCAGAGAGTCACAAAGGAGACTAAACCCTCCTATGATAGAAGTAGTAAAAGCTAAAATTTTAAAACTTCTTGATGCTGGTATCATCTACCCAATCACAGATTCACATTGGGTAAGTCCTGTACATGTTGTTCCAAAGAAAAGTGGAATAACTATTGTGGAAAACTCTGAAGGTGAGAAAGTTCCTACTAGAGTGCAAAATGGTTGGAGAGTTTGCATAGACTACAGGAAACTTAATGCATCGACTAGGAAAGACCATTTTCCCCTTCCTTTCATGGATCAAATGTTAGAACGTCTATCTGGTCGTTCTCATTACTGTTTCCTTGATGGTTATTCTGGTTATTTTCATATTGCGATTGCCCCAGAGGACCAAGGTAAGACTACTTTTACATGCCCATTCGGTACTTATGCTTATAGAAGAATGCCTTTTGGTTTGTGCAATGCACCTGCTACTTTTCAAAGATGCATGATGTCCTTATTTTCTGATTTTGTCACTAATATCATTGAAATTTTCATGGATGATTTCACTGTCTATGGAAATTCATTTGATTCATGTTTAGAAAATCTGGAACTTGTGCTTAAACGTTGCGTTGAAACTAACCTTGTTCTCAATTATGAAAAGTGTCATTTTATGGTAGAACAAGGAATTGTTTTAGGGCACGTAGTTTCACCAAAAGGACTGGCTGTTGACAAAGCCAAGATTGATGTGATTAAATCTATTCCTTATCCTTCTACGGTAAGAGAGGTAAGATCTTTCTTAGGCCATGCTGGATTCTATAGAAGGTTTATTAAGGATTTCTTTAAAACTGATCAACCTTTGTGCAAGCTATTACAAAAAGAACATAAATTCAATTTTGATGAAGGTTGTAAACATGGATTTAAACTGTTGAAAGAGAAATTGATTTCATCACCTATCATTTAACCCCCTAATTGGAATTTTCCTTTTGAGATAATGTGTGATGCTAGTGACAAAGCAGTTGGAGCTGTTCTAGGTCAGAAAATAGATAAAGTTCCTCATGTGATATATTATGCATCTAAATTACTCTACAGAAATTTAGATCTTATCAGTTGGGAACAAAAGTGATTGTTTATTCAGATCATGCAGCTCTAAAGTACCTGTTAAAGAAGGAGTCTAAACCAAGACTACTCAGATGGATTCTCTTACTCCAAGAATTTGACCTTGAAATCCGAGATAAGAAGGGAGCAGAGAATCTTGTTGCTGATCATTTGAGTCGACTGACATATGACGGGGAAGTATCTCCTATCTCTGATTTATTTCCTAATGAGCATCTTTATGCATTGCATGTAATTATACCTTGGTATGCTGATATGGTTAATTATATTGTTACCAAAGTATTTCCAAATAATCTATCTAAGGCTCAGAAGGATAAAATTAGGAATGACTCAAAACACTATGATATACTCATAAATTAACTGATTTTTTATGTTATTTAATGACTATATTTTGTTTGAAAATCGGTTAATTATGTTATTTAATGGATATATTTCACGTTTCCCTTCTATTTCTTTGTTTCTAAGTTTTTCAGTGTATTTTAGTTTATTATGGAGATAAAAAGAAGAAGATGAAGAAATGTTGGAGAAGATAAAAAAATAAAAAAATAAAAAAATAAAAATCTATGTCATCCGATGACGTGGCGCAATGAGAAGATGACACGTGGCGCAATTAGAAGATGACAAGTGGCGCAATCAGAAGGTGACAAGTGGCGCTTCTAGAAGCCGCAACTTGGACCAATGAGGACGCAACATGTGGCGAAGTTGGGGAAATTAGGCCACCAACTACATTTTCAAGACTTTGGGGTGCAAAATGACCATTTTGCCCATGATTTTTGTGGCTATAAATAGGGAGCTTATTTTTATGATTTAGACACCAATTTAGCTCTAATCTTCTCCATTTCTTTTGCAATTTATTTCTTTTATTATTGTCTTTATCTTAGTGTATTTTCTAGAATCTTTAGAATTATATTTCAAAGTTTTTTGTAACATTTAGTAAAGAAATTATGTCCGGATAATTTCAATATTTCCGGGGAGTTTATCTTTCAAATTTTCTTTCTAATGTTTATAAATTTCATCTTAGATTTATTAAATATGTATTGTGAGTAATTTTCTTTTGTTAGCAAGGATATGTGTTAAGTTATTAATAAATGGGATTATGAGATAATTTTATTTATACTTAATTTCTATTTGGATTTATTTAACTAGACTTATGGTCGGTTTACCCGCCTAGTCTTTATTTATTTTGCTTTATGCACTTTAAATATCGCAAATGGATGGCTGAGCCACCTATTAGTTTAATATACTTTTATGTCTTTTATTTTATGTATTATGGAAGGCCGAACCTCCTAACTAGTTTAATATTTTTTATGTCTTTAATTCTTTTTTTTTTATGGAAGGCCGAGCCTCCATACTTTTAGTTTAATTTATTTAAATGGCCGGTTGAACCGCCTAATTTCTTTAGTTAATATAAATCCAATCTTTCTTTCTATATATATATATATATGTGTGTGTATTTATTTAATATACTTATATATATTAATTAAGTATTTATATAATTCCTGTTTTAACCAATATAATTGTGTGAATTAATTGGATTGACAATCTAGTTAATGAATGTGATTATATAGCTAGGATTATTAATCTTGTATTAATAATTCAAGTAGCATCTACTAGTTTAATTGAGTTGCAGCTCTTGGCTTAATTAAATTAGTAGCGGAATTATATAATTTAAATTCTATATAATTAAGCTGATTGTTATATACAATTTAATGTTGGTGATGCCTTATTTGTTTAATGCAATTTGATTGAGCATCCTATACACGCTGGTTGGTAGTGGTGTTTAATTAAATTAGTGATTAATCTATTTTGTAAGGATAGGAATCTGTCTGAGCTGATCGGGATTCTAAAACCAACTACTTAATAATGTATCTATCTATGATTAATCCCATGAAAAATATAACTTGATACTAGTTCCTTGCTAACGCTTTTTATATCATTTGTATTCCAAATTTCGTTTTAATTCTGTTTACAAAATCCAAAACCTCAAAAATATTTATTTTAATTGTTGTCATTTCTTTATTCTCAAAATACCAAAAAAACCCCCCAAACCTTTTCCGATTAACGATTTTAATTTAAGAGTTGACAAATCTCTATGGATTCGATCCCTACTTTCCCTATCTACATAGGAATTGTTAGGTTTAAATTTGAGAGCCGTACGACAGGCTTCGTCACACTACATTTGGGATGATCCCTACCTATTCAAAAGCTGCGTAGACAATGTCATACGCAGATGTGTTCCAAATAATGAAATTCAATCCATATTGAATTTTTGTCATACTTTTGAATGTGGAGGTCATTTTGGACCAAAATGAACTGCTAGAAAAATTCTTGAAAGTGGATTTTATTGGCCTACTCTTAACAAAGATAAATATTACTTTGTTAAATCTTGCAATGAATGTCAAAGAGTTGGTAATATATCCAAGAGAGATGAAATGTCTTTGAAAACTATATTAGTTTGTGAACTTTTTGATGTATGGGGCATTGATTTCATGGGACCTTTTCCTTCATCTTTTGGAAATACTTACATCTTACTTGCAGTGGATTATGTTTCCAAATGGATTGAAGCTAGGGCCACTCGAATGAATGATTCTAAAGCAGTTGTGACATTTATCAAGGACAACATATTCCATAGATTTGGAATTCCAAAGGCCATCATCAGTGACAGAGGTACGCATTTTTGCAACAAGGTAGTAGAAACTCTGTTTAAAAAATATCATGTTTCTCATAAGGTTTCTACTGCCTATCATCCTCAAACAAATGGACTTGGTGAAATCTCTAACAGGGAAATTAAGTCTATTCTAGCTAAAGTAGTCAATCATAATAGGAAAGACTGGAGCCTTCGATTGGGAGATGCTCTTTGGGCATACAGTACAGCATTCAAAACCCCTATTGGTATGTCACCATTTAGGTTGGTTTATGGTAAAGCCTGTCATCTACCTGTGGAATTAGAACATAAGGCATTTTGGGCCATAAAACAATGTCATCTTAATCTTGATGATGCACAATCTTATTGAAAACTGCAAATTCAAGAATTAGAGGAGATTATAAATGATGCCTATGTTAATTCCTGGATTGCAAAAGAAAAGATGAAATATTACCATGACAAAAATCTTTCAAGGAAAAATTTCAATATTGGTGATAAGGTTCTACTCTATAATTCTCGTATGAGACTGTTTCCAGGAAAGCTAAAGTCAAGGTGGATTGTCCCATTTGTTATCACTAATATCTTTAATCACGGGTCAGTGGAGGTAAAAAGTCTTCAAACGAGCAAAATTTTCAAAGTGAATGGTCACCTCCTCAAACCTTTTCATGAAGGATTTGTCGGACAAATTATCGATTTGTTGCTTTTGAAGACCCACCACCAGAAAGGATTTGAAATTTGTGCTCGTCGAGTCTAAGACGTTAAACAAGAGTGTTGTATGGGAGGCAACCCATCGCTTTCTTTAATACTTTTGAATTATTTGATTTTCTTTTTTTTCACTATTTACATTGCAGGTCTAGCAGAAATTTTTGAATGCGCGTCTTCTCAGATAATGAAAGATGGCGTATTTAAGTTAATTAAATGTCCAACAGTGATTAAACACAGCTTTAAATAGCTTGCTTAATTGTTGAAAGAATCACAAAACGATTTATGCTAATTTCCTTTCAAGAGTAATTCCATCTACTAGGTATTTCTTTCCTTTTTGCATTTCAGTTTGTCTTTCCATCCCTTCTTTCTTTCTATCTCTTTGTTACATAATGGATGATTCTTTAATGAAAATGAGAAGACACTATCCATTGCTCCCTATTAATTATTTGAGAAAAATCTATCTGATGAGAATGGAGCATATGAAATTACTAGTATCCTTTGGAATGCCTGAGGATATTAGGTGGATAATTGAAGTTAAGGTCCGAATTAGTGGTGAACATCCATGTTTTCCCAAACGTCCACCTGGGTTGGGAAATAGTAGTTATGCAAAGAAACGGAGAGGTAAAAGAATGAGAGTGTTATAAATGTGCTAGACGTTCACTTGGGTATTTATCCGATAATCGAGAAGACAAAATTGCTTTCATTAAGAATGGACTGAGTAAAGAGTCAGTAGATGATATCAAACTAACTCTTGATTCGTATTCTAGTGGATATGTTCAAATGGAAATTCTCGGGTTATGGAAACAATTCAAAATTGAACAACTCCAGTACAGTCTTCGGTATCTGAATTTAAACGATCTCGTTTGCCAGTTTTTAAGAAAGCTGGATGAGCAGCATACCCCTGACTCATAGAAGGTGTTTGAAACCGTTACTGGACGTAAAACCAGAGGAAGATGTGAGCCACAATCACAACTACTTGTTTTTATTTTTTTTCCTTGATTTGTTTTATTTGTTTGTTTTCTTTTTAGTGTGTAACAGAATCACTTTTGAAGTCGTTACTATGGAAGGTCCATCAATCAGAAGTCTAATGAACATCACAGTGTTTGGAGGAACAACCGTGGGTGCTACTGTTTCGCATCTAATTGCTGCTATCCAATTGGGAAGAGTACTAGCTCATCGAAAGATCGGTCTAGTATATAGTGGAGGAAATGCTGGATTAATTGGAGAGGTTGCTCGAGCACACTAGTCATACCAAACACTTGTTCAGATTGAAACAAATCAGCCAAACAAAGTTCTCGCGGTAGGTGTAATTCCCACTCATCTTAAACAAATATATGACAAAACAATTGGACATGAGGTACAAACAAAATCATTTTATGAACGCATGACACTCATGTTGCATAATTGTGATGCTTTCATAGTCATACCAGGAGGATATGAGGTATTAGAATGCTTGTTCAATTTAACATTCTGGTTTAACATGAAACTGTACACTAAACCAATTGGTCTTTTAAATGTTGATCACTACTTTAATGGTTTATTAGCATTTCTTGACATAGTTGTTACACATAAGCTTCTATCTCCAGTAGCACGAAGAATAATTGTATCTGCACCCACAACTAAGGAGCTATTGGATGAATTAGTAGCTTTTGTACAAGAGACAGATCCAGATGTACCTCCAATTAACTAGTCAATTTTCGGTAACAAGCGAAAAAAAGATTCACTGGATTTAGAGTTAAAGTTGTAAGTTTTTCTTTTTAAATAAATGTGTGTTATTTTCTTTTTATTAAAAGCTGTGGAATAATGTTATTTTATTTTTTGTTTTTCAAACTTTGTGTGTTTTTACATTAAGGACAATGTAATTCCCAAGTCTGGGGGGGTGGTTTGAGTAAAGAGTCAAGTGATTAATCTCATTTGATTCTTGATCCACACCTTTAAAAACATTGTTTTTAATAACTTGTTATTTTGTTGAATAAATCATGCATGTATTATAACTTTTTAAGATGTTAGGTAATTTTGTGTCAAATTTTTCAATCATTTTATAATTGTACCCCTTTCTGTAAAATTTTTTCGTATAAATCAATTCAATATCTTTGTAATTTGACAAAAATATTCTTATTTAACTAATGTGGCTAAATCCTTTTTGTTATGAAATCCAAAGTTAAAAACATTAGTATTGTGATTTGATGATAATGTAAGTTTACTGTGTGTTTTAGTACATTTAAGGTTATTTTCTACACGCTAGAACTTGTTCTTTCACATGCTTGAGACGAAATTTAATTAAGATCTTGGATGATTTGGGGATGACATAAGGCCTTCTTTGATAGTTTAAGCCTTTCTGAACGAACCATACTTATATATATCCCTCGATCCTATTTTGAGCCAACATGCATGAATGGTTTCATTACCATTTAATTTCTTTGATAAATAGCCTCGTTTATTACTTTTTTATCCAGATACTTTATTGAGAATGTATTAATCATTTGTTAATCTGTATTGAAAAGTTATGAGCACTGCTGATAAAGGATTACGATATATTGTAAAAAAGAACCGAAAGGTAAAAAGCTCATAGATGTGATCTTTTCAAAAAAAAGTGTAAAAATAAAAAAAGAAAAAAAAAGAAAGAAAGAAAGAAATGAAGAGATATTATTGAAAAGGTTTTCTTCAAAGAAGTGTAATTCATTCTCAATTTAAACTCTTGAAATATTTTGTATATTCCTATCCTTCGTTTATAGCAAAATCTCAAGCTTAACATTACAAGCTTTAAAGTCCTATTTGACCCAAATAGACCAAAATTTTCATCATTAGTGGAGAGCATGTGACTTTACAAGTTTATAAGTTGTGTTGAGAAACTAAAAATGTATTTTTTTTTACATAGTGACTTTGTTGTTATCTTTTCATTATACTGATATCATGTTTTCAAAAAAAAAAAAGAAATTTAATAAGGATTTTATGTTTTTCACAATCACATTTTGTTAACTTTGAATATTAATGTTAAACTTTTAAATGATATTCAAGCACACGAGCACAATTGCTTTTCAAATAAAAATGGGTTAATTGTGAAAGTTGTATTGAAATTAATATAACACTTTGTTACCTTATTAATCTTATTTAAGTTATATAGTGTGGGGAATTTAATGTACTCATAAATTAACTGATTTTTATACTATTTAATGACTATATTTTGTTTAAAAATCGGTTAATTGTGTCATTTAATATATATATTTCACATTTCCTTTCTATTTCTTTGTTTATAAGTTTTTCAGTGTATTTTAGTACATTTTGAGATAAAAAGAAGAAGAAGTGAAGATAAAAAAAAAAATGATGAACAGTAACTCGTCAACAGTACCACCGTTGATGATGACGTCACTGCTTACGTCATGAACAGTATCCGTCGGCTGGTCAAAGTCAACAAGTAAACCTGCTACAGTACCCGAAAGTCAAAATGACCATTTTACCCCTAGAAATTTCCCTATAAATATGCTAGCTTCATTTCTCATTTGAGACACCAATTTATCTCCAATCTTCTCCATTTCTTTTGTAATTTCTTTCTTTTATTATTATCTTCATATTAATATAATTTCTAGAATTTTTAGAATAGTTTTTCAAATCTTTTTGTAAAATTTAGTAAAGAAATTCTGTCCGGATAATTTCAATATTTTCGGGGAGTATTTCTTTCAAATTTTAGTTCTAATGTTTATAAATTTCATCTTATATTTATTAAATAAGGATTGTGAGTAATTTCTTTTGTTAGCAAATATATGTGTTAAGTTATTAATAAATGGGATTATGAGATAATTTTCTTTGTACTTAATTTCTATTTGGATTTATTTAACTGGACTTGTGGTCGGTTTACCCGCGTAGTCTTTATTAATTTTGCTTTATCCACTTTAAATATCGCAAATAGATGGGCGAGCCACCTATTAGTTTAATTTACTTTTATGTCTTTTATTTTCTTTTTATGGAAGGCCGAGCTTCCATACTTTTAGTTTAATTTATTTAAATGGCCCGTTGAATCGCCTAATTTGTTTAGTTAATATAAATCCAATCTTTCTTTATATATATATATATATATATATATTGTGTATTTATTTAATATACTTATAAATATTAATGAACCTGATTATATAGTGAGGATTATTAATCTTGTATTAATGATTCAAGTGCATCTACTAATTTAATTGAGTTGCAGCTCTTGACTTAATTAAATTAGTAGTGGA
The DNA here is from genome assembly GCA_019593545.1 of Apocynum venetum. Lineage (NCBI taxonomy): Eukaryota > Viridiplantae > Streptophyta > Magnoliopsida > Gentianales > Apocynaceae > Apocynum > Apocynum venetum. The sequence continues at coordinate 154,014 of SRSM01000661.1, read as the reverse complement.
ATTATATAATTTAAATTGTATATAATTAAGCTGATTGTTATATATACAATTTAATGTTGGTGATGCCTTATTTACTTAATTCAATTTGATTGAGCATCCTATACACGCTGGTTGGTAGTGGTGTTTAATTAAATTAGAGATTAATCTGTCTGAGCTGATCGGGATTCTAAAACCAATTACTTAATAATGTCTTGATCTATGATTAATCCCATGAAAAATATAACTTGATACTAATTCCTTGCTAATGCTTTTTTTTATATCATTTATATTCCAAATTGCTTTTTAATTCTATTATCAAAATACCAAAAACCCCCCAAGCCCTTTCCAATTAATGATTTTAATTTAAGAGTTGAGAAATCTCTGTGGATTCGATCCATACTTTCCCTATCTACATAAGAATTGTTAGGTTTAAATTTGAGAGCCGTACGACAGGCTTCGTCCTCCGGCATCACTTGGCCAACCTGTAGGCCATCTAATCAGCAAGCACACGTTGATGAAGCATCAATTTGTCAATCACTAGGCCATATTTGGCCAATTACTAGACATACTATTAGGCATCATTGGGCCAACCACTAGGCCATGAGGTCCCCGAATGCCTACGCCACGTCCTTCTAGCACTCCTGCACCACCCTTCCACCCAATGGTTCCCGCACGCCTTGCGCCTAGTGGTGCCCGCATGCGCCCACTCGCCTAGGCCATCTTGGGTCATTTTTCTAGGCACGTGCTGCTGCATCACTTGGCCATTTACTAGGCCATCCTTAGCCAATTTCTAGGCATATGGTGATTGGCCCCGCAAAGCCCGCGCACTTGATCCCACGGTGCCCGCTCCTGAGCCCTGCAATGCCCGCGCTCTTGCGCTCGGCGATGCCCGCGCTTGCACCCGATGGTGCCTGCGCGCCTACTACCCGCGATGCCCGCGCCCGACGGTGCTCGCGAGCCTGCGCCAGGCGGTGCCCGTGCCTGCGCCCAATGGTTACCGTGGCTGTGCCCTGCGGTGGAAATGTCGTTAATCCATTCATGCGCGTCACTAATTAGATGACGAGGCATTTTGCTACCTTAAAAGAGTCATAGTTACTCCCGCCATTTACCCGCGCTTGGTTTAATTTCTTCACTTTGACATTCAAAGCACTGGGCAGAAATCACATTACGTTAGCATCCGCAGGGACCCTCGGGGAAGGACCCCGACGCCCTCGAAAGAGAACGAGTTTGCGGGTCGTCTGCTTTGCAGGATTCGACAATGATCCTTCCGCAGGTTCACTTACGAAAACCTTGTTACAACTTCTCCTTCCTCTAAATGATAAGGTTCAGTGGACTTCTCGCGACGTCGTGGGCAGCGAACCGCTCGAGTCGCCGCGATCCGAACACTTCACCGGACCATTCAATCGGTAGGAGCGACGGGCGGTGTGTACAAAGGGCAGGGATGTAGTCAACGCGAGTTGTTGACTCGCGCTTACCAGGAATTGCTCGTTGAAGACCAGCAATTGCAATGTTCTATCCCCATCACGATGAAATTT
>SRSM01000661.1:142500-147500 GCA_019593545.1 Apocynum venetum | reverse complement strand
TATGCCAAGATAACGAAATGGCATTTTTCCAGTCTTGAATCCAGTGATCTGCAAAATAGACTGGAGAATATTTTCTTTAATACCAGCAGCATATAAGTTTGATTTAAACTCATTTAGTCGCAAGCTCGAGACGTTGCCAAAATGCTCTAGGCAGTCCATAATAATGGTAACAGCCTTGCAGTCTCCACGTGCAAAGACCATCAAATCATCAACGAAGGCAAGATGAGAAATTCTCAATTTTTCACACATTGGATGAAAACTGAAAGTTGGGTTGGCAGTCTGGCACTTGAAAGCTCTCGAAAAGTATTCCATACAAAGAACAAAGAGAAAAGGTGAGAGCGGATCACCTTGGCGAAGGCCCCTCTTGCCCATAAAAAAACCATGTAGATGGCCATTGAAATTGATGGAATAAGAGGCAGTAGTGACGCATTGCATTATCCATTTAATGAACAAGATAGGAAAGTTTAATCCTACGAGGACTTCATGAAGGAAGCTCCAATTGACGGAATCATAGGCCTTGCGAAGGTCAATTTTAAGAAGGCACCTTGGAGATGACTTCTTGCAATTATAGCCACGGATAAGTTCTTGTGCTAGGAAAATATTCTCCATCATACTTCTCTGCCCCCAATAAAAGCTGAATGAGCTTGATTCAAAAGTGTATCCAGAACAAGATTCAATCTATCTGTGAGGATTTTGGATATCACCTTATATGTAACATTGTAGCAAGCAATGGAACGAAAATCTCCAACTCCCAAGGAGTGTTCAGATTTGGGAATGAGAGTGAGTCCTGTGTGGTTGATCTGTTTAAAAAGCTTGCCTGTATCAAAGAACTCAAGGCAGGCATCAATGAGAGAATTGCCCACAATGCTCCATGCATTCTTAAAGAAGAGTGAAGAGTAACCATCTGGTCTGGGTGCCTTCGTGTCACCAATATCGAAAAGGGCAGTTTTGATTTCAAGATCAGAGATTGGCGCTATGAGCTTCGCACCAAAATCTGAACTAAGCTTTGGTCCAGCTGCGAGATATTCCTGCGAAATGGGCATGTTCTGAGAGCTTGTCCCCAATAGTTCAGTGTAAAAGTAAAGGAATTCATGAGGAACTTCCTCAGACGATGTGGTAAGGGAGCCATCAGGCCTTGCGATGCTTGAAACATAATTCCTCTTAGCATTTCTATTGGCAATGCCATGAAAGAATTTAGTGCAACGATCACCATCCTTGATGCTCTTGCACTTTGCTAACTGGGAATAAAAGCTAAGCTCTGCCTGTGCTAATTTCGTGGCATCATTCCTCAAACTTGGCAGAGATTGCTTAAGTGGTCCATCAGCAGGCTGCACAACTAACTGTTTTTGGGCCTCTTCAAGAGCCAATTTTGCTTGCTCTGCACGAGTAGATATATGAGAGAAGGCTCTTTGGTTCAACATTTTAAGAGACTTCTTCAAAACTTTAAGTTTTCTGCAGAGAATGAATTGTTTGGTGCCATTTATGTGTAGGAGCCAGGTATCTTTGACAATGTCTCTGAAATCTGCATGCTCAATCCAACAATTCAAGAACTTGAAAGGTTTTGGGACGTTGCTCGAAATCTGCAGTAAAGAAACAGTACAAGGAGAGTGATCGGATAAACAACCGGGGGGCAAGAAATTAACTGAAGCTTGCAAAGGTGAATTAAACCAAGAAGGGCCTGCAAGGACTCTATCTATCTTGGTCCAGACAGAATTATTTGTCCAAATGTAAAAACACCCAGTAAAGGGTAACTCAGCAAGGCTAAGTGCTGAACAGCATGAACTGAAGTCACGAAATTCATAAGGTTTCACTTCATTTCCATTCCATCTATCTTTTGGATTGAGGATTGAATTGAAATCGCCAAGAAGAAGCCAAGGCAGCCGGATGCCTTAACTAATAGTGTGCAACTGATCCTAAAGAGGTTTCCTAGCCGAAATCGAGTGAAGTCCATAAATGAAAGAAAGTTCAATACTCTGCCCAGAGATTTTGCAGCTTGCAAGGCAATGTATAACTTGATCGAAAAAATACACAACACTCAAAGATACTTTGCTTGAATCCCACATGATCAAAATTCTGCCTCCTTTTACAATATCAAAATTGTTTATGTATCTCCATTTTCTGAACTTCCGCCTCATCAAATCATTAATCTTCTTGTCATCTAACTTAGTTTCAAAAAAACCAACAATAGAAATATTGTGTTTTCTCAAATAGCTAGCTGCACCATTATGCTTAAGAGGCTTATTAAAACCTCTAATGTTCCAGGAAGAAATAATCATTAGGAAACTAAAGTGTTTGCTGACTTCTTTCTCTCCTTGACCTTCAATTCCTTTGAATTCAACAAGATTTTATAGCTCAATAAATTTCTAGCATTAATAGAGTTAGCTTGTGTCTTCTTTTTTTTTCCTCTCTTTTCAACCAGAGTGAAATCATCAAGCTCTATCCGATCTTCAGCTGGAGTATCACAGCAAAGACCACATTCAGATACCATTTCAGCTCTTTGAGAAGGAAGGGCAACCACTAGAGGCTTCAAAGAAATAGGCTCAAGAGAAGATGTAGAGGCAATGGAGGTGTCATCGATTTTTTGTGTGCTGCAGGATTGGCCAGCAGCAATCTGTTTCTTCAAGTGTCCGTCATGGTCTTTCACATTTTTCTTAGCCTTAGAGTTAGCAGCCCCACACTTAGGCTTGTGTCCATTTTCTATCATCCCCTTGGCAGTAGCAACGATATTGTCCTGAGCATCTTGCACCTCTATATCAAGTGATTCAGCATCATTTTCCAGCAGTATAGGAGGAGCTGCGTTGCCATTGTCACAATTTGTATCTGTTAATTTTGTCTTCCTTTGGGCAACATCAATCGGCTGATTCAAAACAGCCTTGCCAGGAATTTCCTGAACAGAATTCTAGTTCGGTGGCATTGAAACAAGGCCACTGTTAACAATAAAATCAGCACCCACAGTTTTGTTATCATTTGTGTCTGTTTGGTCTGCAGTCTTTGCAGTATCATTCTCAGCTTCATCCGGTTCCATCTGCACATATTTGCATATCTTTAAGGAATGTCCAAAAACATGGCAATTGGTGCAGAATTTTGGTTCAAATTCATAAACGACCTTTTGTGTTTGTACTCCCGTGGACAATCGATAAACAACTTCCCATATTAACTCCTTACTAAAATCCACTTCCACAAGAATTCTAGCATAAGAGATCCTCTCCATCGTAGATGTTAACAAATCCATAGCAATAGGCTTGCCAATCTTGGAAGCAATAATACTTAGAGCAGCTTTGGACCAACAAGCAAGTGGTAGGCTCGGAAGTTGAATCCAAACAGGCATCTTAGCAATTTCCTTCACTCTAAAATTAAAAGTGTAAGGCATTAATTTCAGCAGTAGAGGTTTGCCATAGATAAAATAGGGACCTTTGCTCAATACTAGCTCTCTAGAAGCTTCATCTTCAAATTTGAAAACAATCCAGCCACTTGCATGAATACAAAGTTTATATGGCACGTTCCATTTAAGACACTCCTTGTGAATGGCTCGGAAATCTGCCTTGAACATATCCTATCAGAGGAAATCCACATTTTGAATCAACATTACAGAGATCACTATCCTTAATCAAAAGAGAATCTTCAGTGTCATAAGAGTCCAATCTGTGCCAATACTCCTGTCGTCTATTGTTCTTCAACAAGGATGACCATTTCTTACTTTCAGCTTCCTTGTCATGATCATTCTGTTGTTTCGGATGAGTAGCAGCATCTGAAGCACCAATTCCATCAGCATGACAATCCAGCACAAGCGTAGGAGATTTAAGGCTAGATGGTGATTGTAAAAGAGGGGCAGGGACTGAAACATCAGTAGGGGCTGAACTCTCTCAGGATTATGTATGGAAGAGGCTGGCTTAGCAGTTTGCACAAGGGACTGTCCAGAATTATTAGGCAGAGACGGCCAAGCAGAAGAAGAGGAATTCTGAAGAGGCAGTCCAGAAATCTGTGAAGGCACGTCAGTTTTAGAAGCTACTGGAAGAGGGTTACTCGGTGATGGACTGAGGGGATGAGTAGGTGGTTTGGACAGAATAACCAAGCTAAGGCTTGACCGAGGAGAATTAGGAGACAAAGGCTGAGGGGTGATTCTTTTTTTTTGAGTTTTAGTGGTCATGACTGGTATAAAATAAAGGATAAAAGAATACCAAGGCTGGTAGAAACGGTCAATTGATAGACTGTCAAAATAAAATAAAAACTGAAGGCTTGCAAAATTAAGGAGTCGGTCCAATGAAAGAAAAGAAAAGAAAAGAAAAAAGGAGCAGCCAAGAGAAAGAAATAAATTAACAAGTCATGACTGAAGTTAGGCACTTTCTTGATTCTATGGGTGGTGGTGCATGGTCGTTCTTAGTTGGTGGAGCGATTTGTCTAGTTAATTCCGTTCACGAACGAGACCTCAGCCTGCTAACTAGCTATGCGGAGGATCCCTTCGCAGCTAGCTTCTTAGAGGGACTATGGCCTTTTAGGCCGCGGAAGTTTGAGGCAATAACAGGTTTGTGATGCCCTTAGATGTTCTGAGCCGCACGCGCGCTACACTGATGTATTCAACGAGTCTATAGCCTTGGCCGACAGGTCCGGGTAATCTTTGAAATTTCATCGTGATGGGGATAAATCATTGCAATTGTTGGTCTTCAACGAGGAATTCCTAGTAAGCGCGAGTCATCAGCTCGCGTTGACTATGTCCCTGCCCTTTGTACACACCGCCAGTCGCTCCTACCGATTGAATGGTCCGGTGAAGTGTTCGAATCGCGGCGACGCGAGCGGTTCACTGCCCGCGACGTCGCGAGATGTCCACTGAACCTTATCATTTAGAGGAAGTAGAAGTCGTAACAAGGTTTCCGTAGGTGAACCTGCGGAAGGATCATTGTCGAATCCTGCAAAGAAGACGACCCGCGAACTCGTTCTCTTTCGAGCGTCGGGGTCATTCCCCGTGCCCATCTCTCGGTCGGCCGGTGCCCTCGGGCTACCTG
>SRSM01000661.1:125000-137500 GCA_019593545.1 Apocynum venetum | reverse complement strand
AAGAATGGCATAGTGGTCGGTCAAGTGGTACCTCAACATGTGCCTAGTGATTGGCCAAATATGGCCTAGTGATTGACCAAGTGATGCTTCCTGAACGTGTGCCTAATGATTAGATGGCCTAGAGGTTGGCCAAAGGATTGACAACCACGTGCCTAGATATTGGCCTAAGATTTCTAGTGATTGGCCAAGTGAAACCTCACAATGTGCCTAGTGGGTGTCCAAAGAAGGCCAAGTGAAGCCGCACAATGTGCTAGAAATTGGTCAATGTTGGCCTAGTGGTTGGGCAATTCATGCCCGCCCGATTGTGTGCCTAGTGGATAGCCCAGTAATGCCTCACCTCACCATGTGCCTAGAAATTGGACAAGAGGTTGGCCAAGTGAAGGCGCACCATGCACCTAAATATTGCCCAAAGATGGCCTGGTAATTGAACAAGTGATACCTCACAATGTGTCTATGACTTGGCCATGGATGGCCTACTGGTTGGCCAATTCATATCGTGTGCCTAGTGGTTCGCCAATTGATGCCTGAGAGTATGCCTGTAGTTGGCCAAGTGATGTGTGAACACGTGCCTATGAGTTGGCCAACTGATGCCTCAACTTGTGCCAATGAGTTGGCCAAGTGGTGCCTCAACGTGTGCCTAAAGCTTGCCTAAGTGATTGCCTAATGACTCGCCTAATCCAGTCACCATGTGCCTAGAAATTGGCCAAATGATGCAGCAGCATGTGCCATGAAAAATACCCCAAGATGGCCTAGGCAACTGGGCGCAGGGTGGGCAGAGGCTTGCAGGCGCAGGCGCGGGCATCGAGCGGACACATGGGCGCGGGGTAACGCAGGCACGCGGGCACCTCTAGGCACAGGCGCGCAGGCCCCTCTGGGCGCAAGCGCGTTGGCACGGATGGGCGCAGGCGTGCTGGCACGGATGGGCGCAGGCGCCTGAGCACAGATGGGCGCAGGCGTGGGCACCCTCGGGATCGGGCGCAGGGGTAACGCAGGCACGCGGGCACCTAGTAATTGGCCAAATATGGCCTAGTGATTGCACAAGTGATGCTTCCCCAATGTGTGCCTAGTGGGTGTCCAATGATGGCTAAGTGAAACCGCACAACGTGCTAAAAATTTGCCAAGGTTGGCCTTGAAATTGGCCTAGAGGTTGGCCTCGGGCGCGGGCACCATCGGGCGCATGCGCTGGCACCGCCGGGCGCAAGCGTGCGGGCATCGCAAGGCACAGGCGCGGGCATCGCTGGGCGCAAGCGTGGGCACCGCCGGGCGCAAGCGTGCGGGCATCATCGGGCGCGGGCATGCTGGGCGCAGGCGGCGGGCACCATCGGGCGTAGGCACCCTCCGGGTGGGCGCAGGCACCCTCGGTCGTGGTCGCGGGCACCATCGGGCGCGGGCATTGCAGGGCGCAGGCGCGCTAGCACCATTGGGCGCAGGCTCGCGGGCACCATCGGGCGCAGGCACCCTCGGGGGCGGGGGCGGGCATCGCCGGGCACAGGAGCGCAGGCATCATGGGGCGAAGGTGCGGGACCGCAGGGCAAGGCGTGCGACACTCCGGGCGCAGGCGCAAGCACCCTGGGTGCCACTGCCCATGCTCGGATTTCTCGAAAACGCATGTCTACGTGTTCGGTAAAAATAAAATAAAAATATAGCTTGATCCTATGCATCATAATGGAGCTACCATGTGTTTAATAGCCCCAAATGCATCCGTTTGGTATGATTTTAAATTTCCTGTGCCATAATTAAAAAAAAAATAAAAAATCATTTTCCGCAATTGAAAAAATTGAAACAAAAATTCCTAGTCATTCTATACATAATGATGATCATTCGTGCAAAATGTCATGCTTAGATCATATATGAATAATGAGATATAAATTCGACAAAATTTTCCCACCTGCTCGAAAAATGAGTATCTACTGCTACAGCTTGGGAAAAAGTTACCAGGACTATATTAGGGGGTGCTTGGTTCAGCGCCCAGCCCCTTGGCGCCCGGTCACCATTGTGCGCCTAGCGCCTCGGCTTGCGCCCGATAGTGCAACTTTGCCTTGACCGAGTCTCGGTTTCCTGTGTTGCGTACCTACGATAAGGCATTCGTTTGTCCCAACGTCCCTCGTCCGTCTCATGTTCTCCCTTGTGGAGCGACATGAGATGAACCGCACGGCTTGCTTTGCGACCCACGTCACCCCGTTGTGTTCGTGGTGCGCTCAGTTTTGCCCGAGTTCTCGGATGCGGAAAGCAAAGAGGGTATTGAGGTGCCGCGACCTCTATCTTTGCCCGAATAAGCGTTCGTCGCTAACTAGCGCACGACCGTCGTTCCCGTCTTGGTCAGGCTGTGCCATTGACTTGCCCGCCTATGCGGCGAAGGGCGTCGTTGAGGAATGCTACCTGGTTGATCCTGCCATTAGTCATATGCTTGTCTCAAATATTAAGCTATGCATGTGTAAGTATGAACTAATTCAGACTGTGAAACTGCGAATGGCTCATTAAATCAGTTATAGTTTGTTTGATGGTATCTTCTACTCGGATAACCGTAGTAATTCTAGAGCTAATACGTGTTCAAAGCAAGCCTACGCTCTGGATACATTCGCATGGGATAACAATATAGGATTTCGGTCCTATTCTGTTGGCCTTCGGGATCGGAGTAATGATTAACAGGGACAGTCGGGGGCATTCATATTTCATAGTCAGAGGTGAAATTCTTGGATTTATGAAAGACGAACATCTGCGAAAGCATTTGCCAAGGTTTTTTTCATTAATCAAGAATGAAAGTTAGGGGCTCGAAGACGATCAGATACCGTCCTAGTCTCAACCATAAACGATGCCGACTAGGGATCGGCGGATGTTGCTTTAAAGGACTCCGCCGACACCTTATGAGAAATCAAAGTTTTTGGGTTCCGAGGGGAGTATGGTCGCAAGGCTGAAACTTAAAGGAATTGACGGAAGGGCACCACCAGGAGTGGAGCCTGCGACTTAATTTGACTCAACACGGGGAAACTTACCAGGTCCAGACATAATAAGGATTGACAGACTGAGAGCTCTTTCCTTTTTTTTATCAAAATGTAAAGATGTATATATTGATCAAAGATGGTTACAATGTGGCTCCGGGAGAACCCGGGCAAATCAAGGAATACCCTCGGCTAAAACATTCACACAAACAATCATGCTAAGGCAGCAGTGCCTATGGCTGCAATCTCATACAAAGACATTACATGCGGAAATAATGTAAACATGGCACGATACACATGTGTTTTAATACAAGCAATGATATTGGCAATGTCAAGAATTTGATCTTCAAATATGGCTCTGTTTCGGGCTTCCCAAATGAAATACGTAGTGGCAGCCAAAGCACAGCGTCGAGTTTTGAGCATCCATGAAGTCCCTCGAGATTCTTTCTTGAGCCATTTAAGGGCACTAGAAATGGTTTGCATCTGCCTGGTAATCTGCAGCCAGCTCCTTATGTCTGCCCAGACTTTGCCACTGACCGGGCACATGAAGAAGAGATGCTGATGGCTTTCAGGAAATCTGTAACATAAAGGGCACAAAATGTCAGTGATGCTCAATCTGTCTTTTGTCGCCAGTCTAAGTTTGGCCCCGAGCCAAAGTATAAATGAATGTTTGGGGATAATGGCCGAGTTCCAAATGGTAGAGGCCCACGACTTGGGCGTCCCCTTATGTCTGAAAAATGCATAAGCTTTTCCTGGGCTGAGGGTAGAACCAGCTGCCCAAGAGGATAATAACTGCTTAGCATCATCAATAGAGGCGGTAGCATTACACAGCAGGTCCCTGACTAATAGCACTCGTTTGATCAAAGGTGAAGGTCGGTACTTGAAATCAGTGTGCCAAATGCATTTGTTCTGCAAAAATTCAAGATGGATCCATTTGACCCAAAGTGAATCTTTTTTATTGTGAATGTTCCATAAGGTTTTGGAAATAAGTGCTAAGTTCCAAGTGTAGGGGTCTCGAAGGCCAAGGCCCCCCTCAGTTTTTGGCAAGCAAAGGTCCTTCCAAGCTACCAGAGATCATTTGCCATTCCAAAGAAATGAGCAGCACAAACGAATGAAATGGTTTAACACAGTACGAGGGACTGGGAATATAGAAAGCCAGAAACATTCAAGTCCTTGAAGGACTGAACGTATCAGTTCCAAACGTCCTGCATAAGATAAGGAATTGGCTGTCCAAGAGGTAAGATACTTCATAATATTGTCAAGAAAGGGCGAGTAATAACAAACCTGAAGGGTTTGGGCCATAAGGGGTATGCCCAAATATCGAAAAGGCATTTCACCAGTTTTAAAACCAGTGATTTGCAAGATAGAATGAAGGACTTCATTTTTTATACCAACAGCAAAAAGATTTGATTTAAACGCATTGAGTCGCAGTCTCGAAACATCAGCAAAGTGCTCTAAGCATTCCATAATGATGGTAACAACATTGGAATCACCCCGAGCAAAAACCATCAAGTCATCAGCGAAGGCAAGATGGGAAATTCGCAGTTTTTCACACAAGGGATGGAAATTAAAAGCCGGATTTGAGGTCTTACAATGGAATACTCTGGAAAGATATTCCGTGCAGAGAACAAAAAGAAAAGGTGAGAGTGGATCACCTTGGCAAAGGCCCCTTTTGCCCAAGAAGAAACCATGCATTGTGCCATTAAAATTGATGGAATAAGAAGTAGTAGTGATGCATTGCATAATCCACGTGATGAATAAGGCAGGAAAGTTTAGCCCCACGAGTATCTCTTGAAGGAAATTCCAACTGACAGAATCATAGGCCTTACGCAGATCAATTTTGAGAAGGCAACGTGGAGTAGACTTTTTACAGTTATAACCATGAAGAAGTTCTTGAGCTAAGAAGATATTCTCCATCATGCTTCTGCCCCCAATAAATGCATATTGTGCTTTGTTCATAAGTGTATCTAGAACGAGATTCAATCGAACTGCAAGGATTTTAGAGATGACTTTATAAGTAACATTGCAACAAGCAATAGGTCGGAAATCTCCTACTCCCGAAGAGTGCTCAGATTTGAGAATAAGAGTTAGTCCCGTGTGATTGAGTTGCTTAAGAAACTTGCCAGAAGAGAAGAATTCATGACAAGCATCAATGACTGAGCTGCCTACGATGTTCCAAGCAGTCTTGAAGAAGAATGTTGAATAACCAGGCGCCTTTGTGTCGCCAATATCAAAGAGGGCAGCTTTGATTTCAGAATCTGTAATAGGCACCACGAGTTTGGCACATAGATCCGAGTTAAGCTTTGGGCTAGCTGCAATGAATGTCTTCGAGATGGCTAAATCTTGGGAGCTTTTCCCCAGAAGATCAGTATAAAACATGAGAAATTCCTCAGAAATTTCAGTGGATGAAGTAGTAAGCGAGCCATCAGACCTGGTAATGCTTGAGACAAAATTTCGCTTGGCATTTCTGTTGGCAATGTCATGGAAAAATCGAGTGCAACGATCTCCGTCCTTTAGATGCTTGCACTTTGCAATTTGAGAATAGAAACTGAGCTCCGCCTCAGCTAATTTAATAGCACTACTCTTCAGGTTTGGCAAAGAATCCTTAAGAGGTCCATCATCAGGTTGCAAAGCAAGCTGCTGTTGGGCCACTTCAAGGTTAAGATTGGCTTGTTCCACTCGACATGAAATATGAGAGAAGGCTCTTTGACGAAGCCTGTCGTGCGACTCTCAAATTTAAACCTAACAATTCCTATGTAGATAGGGAAAGTAGGGATCGAATCCACAGAGATTTGTCAACTCTTAAATTAAAATCATTAATCGGAAAGGGTTTTGGGGGGTTTTTGGTATTTTGAGAATAGAATTAAAAAGGAATTTGGAATATAAATGATATAAAAAAAACGTTAGCAAGGAATTAGTATCAAGTTATATTTTTCATGGGATTAATCATAGATAAAGACATTATTAAGTAATTGGTTTTAGAATCCCGATCAGCTCAGACAGATTCCTATCCTTACAAATTAGATTAATCCCGATCAGCTCAGACAGATTAATCTCTAATTTAATTAAATACCACTACCAACCAGCGTGTATAGGATGTTCAATCAAATTGCATTAAGTAAATAAGGCATCACCAATATTAAATTGTATATAACAATCAGCTTAATTATATACAATTTAAATAATATAATTCCACTACTAATTTAATTAAGCCAAGAGCTGCAACTCAATTAAATTAGTAGATGCCACTTGAATCATTAATACAAGATTAATAATCCTAGCTATATAATCACGTTTATTAATTGGATTGTCAATCCAATTAATTCACATAATTATATTAATTAAAATGAGAATTAAATAAATACTTAATTAATATATAGATATAAGTATATTAAATAAATATACAAATATATATATATATATATATATATAAAGAAAGATTGGATTTATATTAACTAAACAAATTAGGCGGTTCAATCGGCCATTTAAATAAATTAAACTAAAAGTATGGAGGCTCGGCCTTCCATAAAAAAGAAAATAAAAGATATAAAAGTAAATTAAACTAATAGGTGGCTCGGCCATCCATTTGCGATATTTAAAGTGCATAAAGTAAAATAAATAAAGACTAGGCGGGTAAACCGACCATAAGTCCAGTTAAATAAATCCAAATAGAAATTAAGTACAAAGAAAATTATCTCATAATCCCATTTATTAATAACTTAACACATATCCTTACTAACAAAAGGAAATTACTCACAATCCATATTTAATAAATATAAGATGAAATTTATAAACATTAGAACGAAAATTTGAAAGAAATACTCCCCGAAAATATTGAAATTATCCGGACAGAATTTCTTTACTAAATTTTACAAAAAGACTTGAAAAACTATTCTAAAAATTCTAAAAATTATATTAATATGAAGATAATAATAAAAGAAAGAAATTACAAAAGAAATGAAGAAGATTGGAGCTAAATTGGTGTGTCAAATGAGAAATGAAGCTAGCATATTTATAGGGAAATTTCTAGGGGTAAAATGGTCATTTTGACCTCCGGGTACTGTAGCAGGTTGACTTGTTGACTTTGACCAGCCGACGGACACTGTTCATGACGTAAGCAGTGACGTCATCATCGACGGTGGTACTATTCACCGGAGTTACTGTTCATTTTTTTTTTCTTCTTCTTCATCTTCATCTTCATTTCTTCTTCTTCTTTTTATCTCCAAAATGTACTAGAATACACTGAAAAACTTATAACACAAAGAAATAGAAAGGAAATGTGAAATATATCCATTAAATGACACAATTAACCGATTTTTAAACAAAATATAGTCATTAAATAGTATAAAAATCAGTTAATTTATGTGTACATCACTCTTCTATTCAAGGCTTTAAGAGACTTCTTCAGAACTTTCAATTTTCTGCACAAAATAAACTGTTTGGTCCCTAAGATGTCCATTTGCCAAGTATCATTGACAATGGCATGGAAATCTGCATGGTCAGTCCAAAAATTAAAGAACTTGAACGATTTATTTGTAGGATTCGTTTTCTGCAACAAAGAAATAATATAAGTAGAGTGATCAGATAAGCAGCCATGGGGCAGAAAGTTAACAGAACACTGCAAAGAAGAATTCAACCAAGAAGGGCCTGCAAGGACTCTATCTATCTTAGTCCAGACAGTATTATTGGACCAAGTATAGAAACATCCAGTAAAGGGAAGCTCAGCAAGGCCAAGTGTTGAGCAGCAGGAACTAAAATCTCGAAATTCATAAGGGGTCACTGCCCTGCCATTCCATCTATCTTTCGGCTGAAGAATAGAATTGAAATCGCCAAGTAAAAGCCAAGGGTGCTGAATGCCTTGGCTTAAAGTGTGCAGTTGGTCCCATAGAACCAGCTTTCGAGCATAGATTGAGTGCATTCCATAGATGAAAGAAAGTTCAATAATCTGTCCAGAAATTTTACATCTTGCTTTGCAATGAATCACTTGTTCAAAAATATTCACAACATTCACAAGAACTTTATTTGAATCCCACATTATCAAAATTCTGCCACCATCAACAATGTCAAAATTGGTAATAAAATTCCAGGTCCTAAACTTTCGTTGCATCAAAGCAGTTATCTTCTTATCATCCAATTTGGTTTCTAAGAAGGCAGCAATAGTTATGTTATTCTTCCTCAAAAAAATTTCTGCACCGTTTTGTTTAAGAGGCTTATTAAAGCCCCTAATATTCCATGCAGAAACTTTCATTAGGAAACAAGATGCATGCCTACATTCTTTCTCTCTTTCACCTTCATTTCTTTTGAGTGCAACAACAATTTATGACTCAAAAAATTTCCAGTATTAATAGGGGTTAACTGATTTTTTTTCTTCTTTCCCCTTTTCTCAACTAAGGTAAAATCATCATGCTCAATTTCAGCACTATTTTGGATGTCACAGTAAGCACATGAATTTGAAATTTTTCCATCTCTCAAAGAAGGTAAAGCAACTACAAGAGGTTTAGGAGAGCAAAGCACCTTTGAAGAGGACGCTGCCAAAGTTGCATCATCATGGATTGGTGAGGTGGGCTGCTCAGCATCTGGCTGATTTTGTAACTTGTCAGCTAATGCCTTTGCTTTCACCACTTTGTTCTTATGTTTTCCAGTATCTTGCGTAAGCTTATGCCCAATCAACTCATTCAGCCCCTTAGCATTAGGAGTATTGTTTTCAGCTTCTCCAGATTTTCCTGGCAGTCCGTCTTGCCAGTATTCTGTTCAGTATTCATAGCAACAAGAGTATCAGATTGGCGAGCAGTGTGAAGGTGCATAGGACCATTACTCATGACTGCCATTTCTGATACAATTGTGCCCTTGCTTCCTGTCAAAACCTCTAAAGAGTTATTTTCAATTCCTGCAGCTTCAGTAACAAGATTCTGATCACTTGACATGGTCTCTTTAACCAGTTTTGCAGCAGCATCATTCATCACATTTGCAACAGGCTCATCAGTAACATGCTGATCCTTCTTAGGAACATTTTCATTTCCAGTTTCAGTTTCATTTTGACACACAAATTTGCAAGCCTTAAGTGAATGCCCAAACACATTACAATTAGTGCAAAAATGTGGTTCAAATTCATAAATGATTTTCTGTGTTTATACGCCCGTAGATAAGCGATAAACCACCTCCCTCACCAATTCTTTGCTAAAATCAACTTCCACCAGAATTCTAGCATTGGAGATACGTTCCATTGTTGAGGTTAGTAAATCCATGGCAATAGGCTTACCAATCTTAGAGGCAATTATACTCAAAGCAGTTTGAGACCAACAAGCAAGAGGTAGGCTAGGCAATTGAATCCAAATTGGAATCTTAGCAATTTCTTCCACTTTAAAGTTAAAAGTATAAGGCATAATTTTCAAGAGGAGAGGCTTGCCATATATGAAATACGGCCCCTTACTCAGCACAGCATCTCTAGACTCTTCATCATCAAATTTAAACACAATCCATCCACTAGCATGGGTGCAAAATTTATAAGGCACTTGCCATTTTCGACATTCCTTATGTATTGCTTGTAGTCCAGGAAATCTGCCTTGCACATAGCCAATTAACGGAAAGCCACATTTCTCATCAACATTACAAAGATCCTTATCAAGAATAAGAGGAAATTCTTCAGTAGTATATGTTTCCAATTTGCGCCAATACTCTTGTTTTCTATTGTTCTTTAACAAGGCTGCCCATTGTTTACCTTCATCTTTCTTAGGATCATCTTCATGCAGAATTTGCTGTTCAATGATTTTCTTATCACCAGGAACTGATTGGTTTAAATCCACTTCAGTGGTAGTGGACGCAAAAGATGAAAAATTCTGCCTAGGTAGCAAATGAGTGGCTGGAATTTCAGAAGAGCTTGGCGCTATCTGTTCAGTTTCAGCAGGAGTAAAAGATGAGATTGCCTTACCAGAAATTGAGGGTCCAGAATTGGCATTAAGGTCTGGCCATTCAAATTTTAAAGGATTCTGAAGAGGCAAACCAGAAGGTTTAGAAACGCTGGCATTTTTAGAAGCAACGGGTAGAGGTTGAAGTGTTTGAGGACTAATAAGAGAAGAAGGTGGTTTAGAGTTAATGACTGAAAGGGGTGATGATCGAGAGTCTTGAAGTGAAATGACCTGAGGTGTAATTCTTTTTTGTGTTTTAGGAGTCATGACTAAAATAAAAGAAAAAACAGAAAAGGCTAAGGAAACAGGCAGAAGCCAATAATAAATCAAGAAAAGCCAATAAAAAAAAAAACAAGTCATGACTAAAGGGACAGGAATAATAATCTCAGTAGATAGAAAAAGGAAAGCTACGGTCCAATTGGGAGAAAAAGAAAAGAAAAGAAAATGCACTAGTTTGTTGATTAGTCAAGAACAAAAACCGACATATGCATGGTGAAGGACTAGCTGGCACAAAATAAAGAACACAGCAAACCGGAAGATGAAGACAGAATTTGAAAGAAAATGAAAAGAAAGAAAGTTAGGCAAAAACGGGAGACATAGCCGAAAGTATAGAGGGACAAGGTCGGACAGAAAATGCAATAAACGGTGGAAAGGAAAAAGGAATAAAACTACTGGACAAAAAAAGGGAAGCTGGTCATAATTGCAGCTCAAAGAAAATTAAAATAAAACAAAGCCAGCAGCGGGAAACACAGAAAAACAGAAAGAAATAACAACCAGAGGATTAAACAGAATCAGCAACCGAGAAGAAAGCAAGAACACTCAAGAACAAGAAAGAAAAAATAAAGAACAACCGGCTGAAACACCAACCAGAAAACTGAAAGAAAATACTGGAAAGAAACTGAAAGCATAACTGGTAGACAAAATCAAAAGAAAGAGTGAAAGAAACATGTACCTGGCAATAATTAGTAACTGAAAAATCAGTACTAAAACGAGGCTGGAAATCAGTACTAAAACAAGGCTGGAAATCAGTAAATCCAGCCCCCAAAACAGTACCAAATTTCTGCTAAATCTTCCAAACCAAGAGGCGAGCAGTCAGCCAACCATAGACTATCAAAAACTAACGTCAAGTGATCAAAATCAGCAACGGGAGAGCAAGGGAAAGCAGCTAGCTTAGGAAAATTCCAGCCAACTTGAGAGCATCTCTCTCTAACTTTCTCTCACTACACTACTGAGAGCTCTTTCTTGATTCTATGGGTGGTGGTGCATGGCCGTTCTTAGTTGGTGGAGCGATTTGTCTGGTTAATTCTGTTAACGAACGAGACCTCAGCCTGCTAACTAGTTATGCGGAGGATCCCTTCGCAGCTAGCTTCTTAGAGGGACTACGGTCTTTTAGGCCGCGGAAGTTTGAGGCAATAACAGGTCTGTAATGCCCTTAGATGTTCTGGGCCGCACGCGTGCTACACTGATGTATTCAACGAGTCTATAGCCTTGGCCGATAGGTCCGGGTAATCTTTGAAATTTCATCGTGATGGGGATAGATCATTACAATTGTTGGTCTTCGACGAGGAATTCCTAGTAAGCGCGAGTCATTAGCTCGTGTTGACTACGTCCCTGCCCTTTGTACACACCTCCCGTCGCTCCTACCGATTGAATGGTCCGGTGAGGTGTTCGGATTGCGGCGACGTGAGCAGTTTGCTGCCCACGACATCGCGAGAAGTCCACTGAACCTTATCATTTAGAGGAAGGAGAAGTCGTAACAAGGTTTCCGTAGGTGAACCCGCGGAAGGATCATTGTCGAATCCTACAAAACAGACGACCCGCGAACTCGTTCTCTTTCGGGCGTTGGGGCCCTACCCCGTGCCCATGTCTCGGTCGGCCGGTGCCCTCGGGCTACCAGTCGTGCCGAGAAACAAAAAAATCGGCGCCAAGGAATATGCAAACGGAATGTCCGCTCTCGTGGCTCGCCCGTTCGCGGTGTGGGTGTCGGGGGGAAAGGTGACGAAACCTGTCGTGCGGCTCTCAAATTTAAACCTAACAATTCCTATCTACATAGGGAAAGTAGGGATCGAATCCACAGATATTTGTTAACTCTTAAATTAAAATCATTAATCGGAAAGGGTTTTGGGGGGTTTTTGGTATTTTGAGAATAGAATTAAAAAGGAATTTGGAATATAAATGATATAAAAAAAACGTTAGCAAGGATTAGTATCAAGTTATATTTTTCATGGGATTAATCATAGATAAAGACATTATTAAGTAATTGGTTTTAGAATCCCGATCAGCTCAGACAGATTCCTATCCTTACAAATTAGATTAATCCCGATCAGCTCAGACAGATTAATCTCTAATTTAATTAGACACCACTACCAACCAGCGTGTATAGGATGTTGAATCAAATTGCATTAAGTAAATAAGGTTGGAGCTAAATTGGTGTCTCAAATGAGAAATGAAGCTAGCATATTTATAGGGAAATTTCTAGGGGTAAAATGGTCATTTTGACCTCCGGGTACTGTAGCAGGTTGACTTGTTGACTTTGACCAGCCAACGGACACTGCTCATGACGTAAGCAGTGACGTCATCATCGATGGTGGTACTATTCACCGGAGTTACTGTTCATTTTTTTTTTCTTTTTCTTCTTCATCTTCATCTTCATTTC
>SRSM01000661.1:115000-120000 GCA_019593545.1 Apocynum venetum | reverse complement strand
GTGGGTGTCCAAAGAAGGCCAAGTGAAGCCGCACAATGTGCTAGAAATTGGTCAATGTTGGCCTAGTGGTTGGGCAATTCATGCCCGCCCGATTGTGTGCCTAGTGGATAGCCCAGTGATGCCTCACCTCACCATGTGCCTAGAAATTGGACAAGAGGTTGGTCAAGTGAAGGCGCACCATGCGTCTAAATATTGCCCAAAGATAACCTGGTAATTGAACAAGTGATACTTCACAATGTGCCTATGACTTGGCCATGGATGGCCTACTGGTTGGCCAATTCATATCGTGTGCCTAGTGGTTCGCCAATTGATGCCTGAGAGTATGCCTGTAGTTGGCCAAGTGATGTGTGAACGTGTGCCTATGAGTTGGCCAAGTAATGCCTCAACATGTGCCAATGAGTTGGCCAAGTGGTGCCTCAACGTGTCCTTAGTTGTTGGCCAAATGGTGCCTCAACGTGTGCCTAGAGCTTGCCCAAGTGATTGCTTCATGACTGGCCTAATCATGTCACCATGTGCTCAGAAATTGGCCCAAGGACGGTCTAGTAAATGGCCAAGTGATGTAGCAGCATGTGCCATGAAAAATACCCCAAGATGGCCTAGGCAACTGGGCGCATGTGGGCACCACTGGGCGCAGGGTGGGCAGAGGCTTGCGGGCACAAGCGTGGGCATCGGGCGGAAGCATGGGCGCGGGGTAATGCAGGCACGCGGTACCCATGGTCGCAGGCGCGCGGGCACCTCTGGGCACAAGCGTGCAGGCGCTGGCACAGATGGGCGCAGGCGCGGGCACCCTCGGGCTCGGGCGCAAGCACCCTCGGGCTCGGGCGCAGGTACGCGGGCACCGATGGTCGCAGGCGTCCGGGCACCTAGTAATTGGCCAAATATGGCCTAGTGATTGCACAGGTGATGCTTCCTCAATGTGTGCCTAGTGGGTGTCCAATGATGGCTAAGTGAAACCGCACAACGTGCTAGAAATTTGACAAGGTTGGCCTAGTGGTTGACCAATTGATGCCTGCCCAATTGTGTGCCTAGTGAATAGCCAAATGATGTCTCCGCTCCCTATGTTCCTGGAAATTGGCCTAGAGGTTGGCCAAGTTTTCAGCACCAAGTGCCTAGATATTGTCCTAAAATGGTCTAGTGATTTACCGAGTCATACCTGACAATGTGCCTACGAATTGACCACAAATGGCCTAGTCCTTGGTGAACTGCTGCACATTGTGCCTATTGGTTGGACAATATATCCCGGACCGTGTGCTTGGTGATTCGCCTATTGATGCCCGCAAGTGTGCCTAGTAGTGGGCCAAGTGATTCCTGAACGTGTGCCTATTCGTTGGCCAAGTGATAGGCCTAATCATGTCACCATGTGCCTAGAAATTGGCCAAGGAAGGCCCGTTAAATGGACAAGTGTTGCCCCAACGTGTGCATAGATATGGCCCAAAATGGCCTAAGCAACTGGGCGCATGCAGGCATCACTGGGCGAATGGTAGGCGGAGGCTTGCGGGCACAAGCGCTGGGGCAACCTCGGGCGCAGGCGCGGGCATAGCCGGGCGCAAGCGCGCAGGCATCGCGGGGCTCAGGCACGCGGGCAACCTCGGGCGCAGGCTGGGTACCCATCTGGAGCAGGCGCGAGCACCACTTGGCGCAAGCGCGCGGTACCATCAGGCACAAGCGCGCAGGAGCCCCTCGGCGCTCGAGCCAGCTGGACTTCGGCAAGCGCACTACGCTCCAGGCCGGGGCTCCCTGAGCGCGGCCGAAGCGCAGGCACGCGGGAGGGGCTGGAAGACACAGCGCGGGGCAAACGCAGATCGCAGGCGAGTCGGAGTACCCATCTCAGCGCAAGCGCGGGCACCGCCAGGCGCAAGCATGCGAGCATCGCTTGGCGCAGGCGAGCGGCACCATCGGACGCAAGCGCGCAGGCACCTCGGAGCGGGATCGGCGGGAGCGATCGCATCGGGGGCGCAGGCTCGCGGGCATATCGGGAAGGCGCGCAGGCACCCTCGGGGCGGGTGCGGGAATCGCCGGTGCAGGCGCTGTTGGGCATGCTGGGCGCAATGCGGAACCGCAGGGTCGGCACGGCGGGCGCTGCGGGGCATCTCTGGGCGCAGCGCGGCCACCCTGGGCGCCACTGCCCATGCTCGGATTTCTCGAAAACGCATGTCTACGGGTTCGGTAAAAATAAAATAAAAATATAGCTTGATCCTATGCATCATAATGGAGCTACCATGCGTTTTATAGCCCCAAATGCATCCGTTTGGTATACTTTTAAATTTCCCGTCCCATAATTAAAAAAAAAAAGCGCCCCGTCCCATAATTGTGCGCCTAGCGCCTCGGCGATGTTCGGCCAGCGCCTAGCGCCCCGATAGTGCAATGGGTTGTTTGGCGATGTTCGGCCTAGTGTTTTTGCGTTCGTGCGGCGCATGGTTGGGCTAGCAAGCTTCCTTCGTTGGTTTTTGATCTCCTCGAGATCGATGGTCGTCGTTGCGGCGGCTTGTTGGCGCATGAGTGGCGATCGGTGTGCAAGGGTAGGTTGGATCCCTGCTTCGGGCAGCGACATCCTTCCCCGCATGCCTCTTCAATCATGGCCCAATGGCAACTTTGCCTTGGCCGAGTCTCGGTTTGCTGTGTTGCGTACCTACGATAAGGCATTCGTTTGTCCCAACGTCCCTCGTCCGTCTTATGTTCTCCCTTGTGGAGCGACACGAGATGAACCGCACGGCTTGCTTTGCGACCCACGTCACCCCCCGTTGTGTTCGTGGTGCGCTCAGTTTTGCCCGAGCTCTCGGATGTGGAAAGCAAAGAGGGTATTGAGGTGCCGCGACCCTCTATCTTTGCCCGAATATCATTCGTCGCTAACTTGCGCACGACCGTCATTCCCTTCTTGGTCAGGCTGTGCCATTGGCTTGCTGACGAGCGTGTCGTTGCGCTATCAAATTAATACCAAACTCAACCAACTTATATAGTTAGGGCAAGTAAGTGTCGAACCCACAAAGACTTGTAAATTCTTTGATTAAGTAAACTAATCACGACTTTGGGGGGAAAAGATTTGGTTTTTATCTAAAAAGATTAAAACTTAAAAATAAGTAATTCACAAAATAACTAGAAATCAATGGATAAAAAAGACGTTAGCAAGGACTCTGGACCAATGTTAGACCTTCCCTATACCTGCAAACAAAATAAAATGACAACTAAATGATAGAAACAAAATATAAAAGAAAATAGAAGGATATTCATTTGGGTTGCCTCCCAAAAAGCGCCTTTGTTTAAGGTCGTTAGCTCGACACAGTTCATGCTCAGACTTCGGGATAAGATGGTTGAAGAAACTGAACGGCCTCCACCTCGTGGTTGACGAATTCTTCATAATAAAGCTTCAGGCGATGGCCATTGACTTTAAAAACTTTCCCTGTATCAAGACTTTGAATTTCTACAGCTCCATGATCAAAAACATTGACAACGAGAAAAGGTCCTATCCATCTACTCATCAACTTGCCTGGAAAGAGTTTCAATCTAGAATTGTACAATAAAACCTTATCGCCCCGATTAAAACTCTTTCGGACAATATGTTTATCATGATAAATGCGTGCTTTCTCTTTACAAATTAAAGCATTTTGGTAAGCGTCATTCCGTAATCTTCCAATTCCTGAATTTGTAATTTCCTATTGACTAAAGCATCAGGAAAATTCAAATGAGTTTTCTTGATAGCTCAATAAGCTCTATGTTCAAGTTCTACAGGAAGATGACATGCTTTCCCAAACACCAATCGATATGGAGACATTCCAATAGGTGTCTTATATGTTGTTCTATATGCCCATAATGCATCCCCCAACCGCACACTCCAATCTTTTCTATTAGGGTTAACCACTTTTTCTAAGATTGATTTAATTTCCCTATTAGAAACCTCAGCTTGACCATTAGTTTGGGGATGATATGCAGTAGAAACTCTGTGGGTTATATGGTATTTTGCAAATAAAGCCCCAACTATTTTGTTACAAAAATGCATACCTCTGTCACTAATAATTGCTTTTGGAAAACCAAACCTGTTAAAAATATTATCCTTGACAAAAGAGACAACAACTTTAGCATCATTAGTTCTGGAGGCTTTAGCTTCCACCCACTTAGACACATAATCTACTGCTAGCAAAATATAGTTGTTACCTAGAAATCAATGTATAAAAAAGACGTTAGCAAGGACTTTGTATTTCGGTTTCATTTATTCGGGATTAATCATCGATAACAACTTATTTGAGTAATGACTTAGAATTCCGCGTAGTGCAATAAATTCCAATTCCTGTAAAATTAGGTTAATTCGCGAGAAGCACGGCAAATTAACTTTAACCTGATTAAACCAAATTACTGAATCGCTCGCATAAGATAGTCAATCAAATTATTAAGCATAAGGACAACATCAACACAAATTACATAAAATTAATGGCCGATTAAAATCATGCAATTCGCTTCAAACAATTCCCTATTAATTAATCAAACACATATTTAAATTAAGCAATAGTTACTACTTTTGGTTACCGAAAACCGATTTTTCATAACCCTAGTTAATCAACTATGCAAAACAATTAAGATGGCCAATAATAATTGAAATAACATAATGGATAGAATAAAACCAAGAATTGTTCAAATACTCAAATAGAAATAATGATCCCTTGAAAAGATCGGATTTTAATGACAAAACAAAAATCTCATATTCCCGAATAAAGTAAACCTAATACATGTCCTTGCCAACTAAAAACGTTTACTCACAATCCATAAAAGAAAACATCATAGAAAGATAAAGGGAAAGAGAGAAACTCATTAGACGGAAATCCGATTTCCCGAGAAGCTCCAATCCTTGATCTCCTACAATGCTCGGGAAGAAAATATCTAAGGTGCTTGACCCCCTAAACTAAGCTATTAAGGCCTATATATAGTTAGAGAAAGGTCCTAAGGTGGTTTATACAAGAGTCCTAATTAGAAACTGCTTAAAACAAGCTTAAAACTTGAATTTGGAAAGT
>SRSM01000661.1:90000-112500 GCA_019593545.1 Apocynum venetum | reverse complement strand
CAAATGTATCCATTTTATCCACAATGAGTCCTTTTTAGAGTGTATATCCCACAATACCTTGGCCATAAGGCTAAGGTTCCAAGTAAACGGATCTCGCAGGCCCAACCCTCCCTCTTCTTTAGGCAGCATGATAGTTTTTCAGGCCACCAATGCCTTCTTACTGTTCCATAGGAACCTCCGGCACAACGCAATGAAATTGTTCATGACTGCTTTTGGAATAGGAAAAATCGATAACCAAAAACACTCAATTCCTTGTAGAACAGCCCGTATTAACTCAAGTCTCCCCCGCATATGAGAATGTAGAGGCATGCCACCTCCCAAGAGCTGTCGAGACACTGCCAATAAAAGGTTGGTAATGCACCACTTTCAGCTTTTTCGTATACCAAGGTACCTAAAAGGCATTCCTCCAATCTTAAACCCCGTAACTAGCAAGATTTTCTGCAATTTCGTAGCTTCAATGCCCGTGTAATATAAATCTGATTTGTCCTTGTTTAAATGTAAGCCTGAAACTTCAGAAAAATCTGCCAAGCAATCTAATAAGATCTTGATAGATGGAGCATCCCCTTGGACGAAGAACATCAAGTCATCCGCAAATGCTAAGTGGATAATATTCAGCGCTTTACACTTTGGATGATGGTTGAAATCACCCGACATAGTTGCTATATTAATCGCCCTTGAAAGATACTCAAGGCAAAGCACAAAGAGTATTGGTGATAGAGGATCCCCTTGCCTTAGCCCTCGCTTGCCTTTAAAGAAACCGTGTAACTGCCCATTAATAAAGATGGAGTAAGTCGTGGATGTGACGCACTCCATAACCCATGCAATAAATGGTATCGGAAATTTCAGCCCAATCAAAACCATATGTAAGAAATTCCAGTCCACCGAATCGTAGGCTTTTCTAATGTCAATCTTAAAAAGGCATCTCAGTGACATACGTTTCCTATTGTATCCTTTCAAAAGCTCCTGCGTCAAGAAAATGTTATCTTGCATGCTCCTTCCTCCTATAAAACCAGACTGGGCTTTATCAACGATGTACCCCAACACTTTCTTGATCCTTGCAGCAATTATTTTTGCTATTACCTTGTAGAAAACATTACAGCAAGATATAGGTCTGAAGTCTCCAACCTTGTCAGCAAGGGCAGACTTGGGGATTAATGTGATCGCTGCATGATTCGTCTGCTTTAAGAGATGTCCACTGCTGAAAAATTCCGTAACTCCATCCACCAGTGTCTTCCCTACAATCGCCCAGGCAGCTTTGAAAAACTTCGCAGAGTACCCATCCGGACCTGGTGATTTGTCATCTCCTATGTCAAACAAAGCATCTTTAATATCACATTCCTTGACCTCCTCCATTAGCATGTCATAGTCCCTCTCGATCACAGTGGCGCCATTAGCAATAATGTCCTGAGATATCTCCTTATTTCTTGCCGATGTGCCAAGGAGCTGTGTGTAGAACTTAAGAAATTCCTCAGCCACCTCCAATTTGGATAAAGTAACAGATCCGTCCCCTCGTGTCACAGCTGCAATAAAATTATGTTTCGCCTTGCGCTTTGCCAAGCCATGAAACAGTTTGGAGCCTCGATCACCTTCCATCATTACCTTGCATTTTGCCAATTGTGCATAAAAGCTCATCTCCGCTTCACTTAGTCTTGTAGCCTCACGCCTAAGATGGCCAATGGACTGGCCATATATCAATTCTTCCGGATGTACTGCCAGAATTTCTTGTGCATGCTCCAGTTCTTTTCTTGCTCTTGCTGCTTGTTCCGATATGTGTGAGAATTCTAAACGGTTCAGCTCCTTCAATTCCTTTTTTAATCCCTTTAACTTCCTGCACATAATAAATTGTTTCGTTCCCACAAATTCTCTGTCCCAACTGTGATTCACAACATCCATAAATGCATTATGTCCTGTTGACGAGCGTGTCGTTGCGCTATCAAATTAAATTCTGAACTTTAACTAACTTATGCAGTTATGGCAAGTAAGGGTCGAACCCACAGGGATTTGTAAAATCTTAGAACAAGTAAACTAATCAAGATTAGGGGGGAAAGATTTGATTTTTATTTTAAAAGAATAAACTTTAAATAAATTTACTCACAAATTAATTAAGAATCAAAGAAAAGAAAAACGTTAGCAAGGACTTTGTATTTCGGTTTTACTTATTCGGGATTAATCATTGATAATAACCTATTTGAGTAGTGACTTAGAATTCCGCGTAGCGCAGCAAATTCCGATTCCTGTATAGTTAGGTTAATTCCCGAGAAGCACGACAAATTAACTTTAACCTAATTAAACTAAATTACCGAATCGCTCGCATAAAATAGTCAATTAAGTTATTCAGCTCGAGGACAACATCAACACAAATTACATAAAGTTAATGGCCTATTAAAATCATGCAATTTGTTTCAAACAATTCCCTATTAATTAATCAAACACATATTTAAATAAATCAATAGTTACTACTTTTGGTTACCGAAAACCGATTCTGCATAACCCTAGTTAATCAACTATGCAAAACAATTAAGATGGCCAATAATAATGAAATAACATAATTGATAGAATAAAACCAAGAATTGTTCAAATACTCAAATAGAAATAATGATCCCTTGAAAAGATCGGGGTTTTAATTACAAAACGTAAATCTCATATTCCGAATAATATAAACCTAATACATGTCCTTGCTAACTTAAGAAAAACTACTCACAAAGCATAAAGGAAAACATCATAAAAAGATTAAGGGAAGAGAGAAACAATCATGTCGGAAATCCGATTTCCCGAGAAGCTCCCACCCTTGATCTCCTACAATGCTCGGAAAGAGAGAATCTAAAGTACTTGACACCCCAAAAACTAAGCTAATAAACCCTATAAATAGTTAGAAAAGGTCCTAGGGTTAGTTACATAAGAGTCCTAATTCAAAACTACTAAAAAACTGCCCAAAATCTTCAATTCGGAGAGTGGACGCGCGTGCTGTCAAAAATGGACGCGCGAGGCTGTCAGAAACGTCCAAGTGGACGCGTGAGGCTCCAAAACTACTGAGAATGGACGCGTGGATGAATAGTGACGCGTCCACTTCTTCAAGTGCGCGTCCAATTGGTTTCTGAGGCGCGTCCACTCCATTTTTCCTGCGAAACTACTTCTTAAAGCTCCTATCTTCCTCCAATGTCTTCTAAACATGTTAAAATACCTTCAAAATACCTGCAAACAAAGATAAAAGTGTAAAGACCCAATTTAAGCACATAAACACACAATTAGGTAGATTTTATCTCAATAAACAACACATTAAGCTCCTAAAAACCAATCTAATTATGGTTCAATCACCTGTCCAACAGTTTAAAAAACTTGAACGGTCTAGCAGTTTGCATATCATTGCACTGGATCGAAACCAATGCTGGAGAATGGTCGGATATGCATCCCGCTGGCAGAAATTTCACCACTGCCTCAAGATTCGAAGCAAACGATGTGTTACCTCCAAGCACTCTATCAATCTTAGTCCAAGTGGAATTATTGGACCAAGTGTAGTAGCTGCCCAAGAAATGTAAACCGTCCAGTCCATTCGTTTCACAGCATTCATTAAAATCTTGCAATTCATAATTGGTTGCATGAGCACCATTCCATCTATCCTCCTCCTTTCTAATGGCATTAAAATCTCCTAAGAGTAGCCATGGATCTGCAACCAGATTATTGACATGAGAAATATGATTCCACAAGTCCTTTCTTGTACCAATAGAGTGTAAGCCATAAACAAAAGAGATTGCCATTCTTTGTTTTGTGACTTTTCACCTAAGTGAACATTGCAAGAGTTGAGAGAAAGCCAATGCATTGATAAAATCCACCTTGTTCGGGTTGTACAGCACCAAAATCCGTCCTCCATCAATTAACTCAAAATTATGTATCGCTTGCCATCCCAGAAACCGAAATAAAAGAAGAGACTTCAATTTTTCGCTGGTCAGTTTAGTTTCCAATAATCCAATCACACTAACATCATGTTTCTTAACAAACTCCTCCACACTTTTTTGCTTTAGGGCTTTTTAAAACCCCTAATGTTCCATGCAGCAATTATCATTGATTACTAGGCAAAACTGTAGCCCCCCTGTTTCCCCCTTATTCCTTTGCCTTCTCCAATGGTAACTTTTGTGTTGCACCTCTCTGCCGTGTTCTTTGATCCCACGATCTGCTTACTAATCACCTCTATGCTTTTGTTCTTGTGACCTTTATTCTTCTTTTTAACCAGTGTAAAAGCCTGATCAGCATTACTAGAGTCTGGTATGTCATTGCCATCCCATAACACCATATCAGATTTATTACTATGGCTCAGTATTACTTCACCCGAGGGTCCAGCTGCATTCTTTCCGTTGCAATGCAACTCATCATTATCATTTTTATTGCTTGACTCCACACTGTTTTTCCCCAATCTTTCTTTTTCAACCTCCAAAGGCCCGTCTTCTGCCTCCAGTACATTCGTGCCTGCCAATGTTACCCCTTGGTTCATCCAAGCCTTATCCTTCTTCACACCATCCGGCATTCCTTGCTTTTCCAAGTTACCTGCGTTACTCTTATCCTCTGCTTTGCTATTTCTTGCCATTACCTCCGGGTTTCTACCGCACACATCAGTTGCATGTCCAAAGCATTTGCAGAAGTTGCAAAAAGTTGGTTCATGCTCGTAAATCCCTGATTGTACCTTTTGTCCCGAAGGTAGGCGATACAAAATCTGCCTAACCAATTCTTTGGCAAAATCCACCTCCAATAGGATTCTTGCATACGAAATTCTTTCCATTCTTGAAGTTAATAAATCCATGGCAATAGGCTTGCCAATCTTAGTTGCAAGCACACTTAAGGCCTCTTTTGACCAACATCCCAAAGGGAGATTTGGTAATTGAACCCATGTAGGCATGCTGCAAATAGCCTCACTCCCATAATCGAAATCATACTCGAGAAATTTCAATAACAACGGCTTCCCATAGATGAAGTAAGGTCCTTTTCTCAGCACCTCTTCTTTATCCCTTGCATTTTCAAATTTGAACACCAACCACCCACTTGGATGGATAAAGAAGTTGTATGGCACTCTCCATTTTATACATTGTTCCTCAATTGCTTTTCTGCCCGGAAACCGTCCATTCACGTATCCTACCAGTCCAAATCCCCATTTATCTTCCAAGTTCAAAACTTGTTCAATGAGAGGATTATCTTCAGTTTCAGTCGTTTCTAACCTCTACCAGTTTTCTTTGTGTCAATTTTCCTTCACCAGGCTAGCCCAATCCGCTTTAGGTTCAGTAACACCAATAGGATACATATGCACGGGCTCCAGATTCTCAGAACTAACGGCCGGCAAATCAACCGACAGAGCAGGTGCTACTGGTGGGGGAACACAACCAGACTTAGGACTGGAAGGTCCAGACGGTGGTTTAGACACCAAGTGCCCCGACAAATTCTGCTCACCAGGCAAAGGGATGGGAGTAATTCTTTTCTTATTACCCATTCTGGGACAATAAACTTGGCAGGAACCAGCCACTTCCGTATGGGCAACAATAAAGAAATGATCCCACTAACCAAATAAACAAACCGCACTAGTAGAAGGCTGTCTGAAAACACATGCACGGTAGAACCTAACCGGAGAACAGATCAAAGCAGTCGAAGAAAAAGAACACAATGAAGAATCGTAAGAAGGTATGAAGACGACACTAAGAACAGCCACTGCCAACCCAGAACAGGCAACCAACAACCCAGAAAAGTAAGCAAGACCTAAGCTCGAAGTCAGGACAAACACCCCAAAACAACCTCAGAAACCCTACCCCTGAAAAACTAGTCAGTTCACAACACCCTAACTTCGTAAGATCAGGACCCCCAAGACAACCAGAACACCACTCCGACCCACCTCCAAGACTGCCTCCTCTCAACCAAACAACCAAAAACACGGAACCCCTAGGCACAGAGAAAATCATAGAACCTAACACAACTAGAACAAACCAAACCACGCAACTAACCTACAACCCAGCACCCAACAGCCCAGCACAAGAACGCAAACCAGAAAAGAAACACTGCTGAATAGAACAGAACACCCAACAACTAACAAGAGTAAAGAAACAAGAACAACACAGTGAACAACCAGCAAAAAGCAAACCCAAAGTAAATTGAAACCTTTCCACCAGACCAACACAAACCAGGAAGACAACCCACACTAAACATAAACACAAGAGCGGACCACAACACCAACGAAAACAAACACCGACTGCTCACATAAGACTGAACATTGAAAATAAAATGAACGAAACAGAAACAGAAAAAAAAATAAGGCGACTCACTGAGCTTTTCTGAAAAAAAACCTCAACAGAGCGTCACTTCCAGAACG
The DNA here is from genome assembly GCA_019593545.1 of Apocynum venetum. Taxonomy (NCBI): domain Eukaryota; kingdom Viridiplantae; phylum Streptophyta; class Magnoliopsida; order Gentianales; family Apocynaceae; genus Apocynum; species Apocynum venetum. Next base: position 106,157 of record SRSM01000661.1, on the reverse strand, counting down.
CCCACCCAGCCGCAACCATTCTTCACTATCGTTCCAGCCACCATGCAATCCATCGGTAGAACCTCTGAATGTATATCACTTCTGGTGAGCAGCAAGATAGACACCGGTAATCCACCGTTCAAAAAACAGCAATCTGCCAAGAAGCACTTAGCTTGAGGATTCTCTCACTAAGTTGAGAGCATCTCTCTCTAACTTCTCTTTTCTTCTGATAGCGCTCTTTCTTTTTTTTGATACAAATGTAAATGTGTATATATGATCAAATGTCTGAGTACAGTGTGGCACCGGGATAACCGAGCAGATCTAAAAACCTACTCACGACTTACAAATCAAATTGAGCCAAAGCAACTCATGGCTGCTTCATCAAACAAAGACAAAACATAAGGATATAAAGTAAACATTGAACAATAAACATGTGTTTTAATAGACACAATAATAGATGCAATGTTCGGGATTTGATCTTCAAAGATGGCTCGATTTCTGGCATTCTAGATGAAGTATAATATAGCTGCCAAAGCACAGTGCCTAGTTTTTGGCATCCAAGTTGTCCCGCGTGATTCCTTCTTGATCCACTTCAGTGCACTCGAAATGGTTTGCATTTGCCTTGTGATATGTAGCCAGTTCCTGATTTCTGCCCAAACTGGTGCACTAACAGGGCACTGAAAAAATAGGTGGTTGTGACTTTCCGGGAATTTATAGCACAGGGGGCAAATGATATCTGCAATTCCCAGTCTGTCCTTCGTGGCCAAACGCTGCTTGGCACCAAGCCAAAGAATAAAAGAGTGCTTAGGCATGATGGCGGGGTTTCCAGACAATAGATGCCCATGGTTGTCGTGTCCCTTTACGTTTGAAAAAATCATAGGCCTTCCCTGGCTTAAGGGCCTGTCCGTCTGCTGATGTACTCATAAATTAACTGATTTTTATACTATTTAATGACTATATTTTGTTTAAAAATCGGTTAATTGTGTCATTTAATTGATATATTTCACATTTCCTTCCTATTTCTTTGTTTATAAGTTTTTCAGTGTATTTTAGTACATTTTGGAGATAAAAAGAAGAAGAAGAAGAAGTGAAGATGCAAAAAAAAAAAAAAAAAAAAAAAAAAAAAAAAAAAAAATCGATGAACAGTAACTCCGGTGAACAGTACCGCCGTCGATGATGACGTCACTGCTTACGTCATGAACAGTGTCCGTCGGCTGGTCAAAGTCAACAAGTCAACCTGCTACAGTACCCGGAGGTCAAAATGACCATTTTACCCCTAGAAATTTCCCTATAAATATGCTAGCTTCATTTCTCATTTTAGACACCAATTTAACTCCAATCTTCTTCATTTCTTTTGTAATCTCTTTCTTTTATTATTATCTTCATATTAATATAATTTCTAGAATTTTTAGAATAGTTTTTCAAGTCTTTTTGTAAAATTTAGTAAAGAAATTCTGTCCGAATAATTTCAATATTTTCGGGGAGTATTTCTTTCAAATTTTCATTCTAATGTTTATAAATTTCATCTTATATTTATTAAATATGGATTGTGAGTAATTTCCTTTTGTTAGTAAGGATATGTGTTAAGTTATTAATAAATGGGATTATGAGATAATTTTCTTTGTGCTTAATTTCTATTTGGATTTATTTAACTGGACTTATGGTCGGTTTACCCGCCTAGTCTTTATTTATTTTGCTTTATGCACTTTAAATATCTCAAATGGATGGCCAAGCCACCTATTAGTTTAATTTACTTTTATGTCTTTTATTTTCTTTTTTATGGAAGGCCGAGCCTCCATACTTTTAGTTTAATTTATTTAAATGGCCGGTTGAACCGCCTAATTTGTTTAGTTAATATAAATCCAATCTTTCTTTATATATATATATATATTTGTATATTTATTTAATATACTTATATCTATATATTAATTAAGTATTTATGTAATTCCTGTTTTAATTAATATAATTATGTGAATTAATTGGATTGACAATCCAATTAATAAACGTGATTATATAGCTAGGATTATTAATCTTATATTAATGATTCAAGTGGCATCTACTAATTTAATTAAGTTGCAGCTCTTGGCTTAATTAAATTAGTAGTGGAATTATATAATTTAAATTGTATATAATTAAGCTGATTGTTATATACAATTTAATGTTGGTGATGCCTTATTTACTTAATGCAATTTGATTGAACATCCTATACACGCTGGTTGGTAGTGGTGTTTAATTAAATTAGAGATTAATCTGTCTGAGCTGATCGGGATTAATCTAATTTGTAAGGATAGGAATCTGTCTGAGCTGATCGGGATTCTAAAACCAATTACTTAATAATGTCTTTATCTATGATTAATCCCATGAAAAATATAACTTGATACTAATTCCTTGCTAACGTTTTTTTTATATCATTTATATTCCAAATTCATTTTTAATTCTATTCTCAAAATACCAAAAACCCCCCAAAACCCTTTCCGATTAATGATTTTAATTTAAGAGTTGACAAATCTCTGTGGATTCGATCCCTACTTTCCCTATCTACATAGGAATTGTTAGGTTTAAATTTGAGAGCCGCACGACAGGCTTCGTCAAATTTTGGCGCCGCTGCCGGGGATTTGTTTTAATTTCTTCTATTAAATTATTAATCTTTTTTCTTTTGTTACAAATTTCATTCCTTTGGTGACACCAAACAACAAGTTCATTGTTGTATGCACTTAAGAAGTGGTAAGATCACCGGGGAGGAACAAAGGAGTAAAATACCAGTCGAGATCAGAGAACAAGGTACAGATTTTGAAGAAGACAAAGTAGAAAATCAACCGGATACCCAACTTATTCCTGGTGATATTCTTCCTACTCATCTTTTTAATATGGCTTTGAATCAAAGATCTCTAAAAGAACTCACTGCTCCCACTCTTGATGAACAACCTTTATGCATTATTTTTCCACAAGTTGATGCTAATTTTAAAATGCATACTGGTTTTATACAATGTTTGCCAACTTTTAATGGATTACCTGGAGAAGATCCACTTAGGCACATTAAGGAATTTCATGTTATTTGCACTAATTTGAAACAAGAAGGTACAAGAGATGAAGTTATTAAACTGCGTTCTTTTCCTTTTAGTTTACAAAATAGTGCAAAAGATTGGTTATATGATTTGCCTTCGGGATCTATTCAAGATTGGACTGGAATGCAAAGAGCTTTTCTAGCTAAATATTATCCTGCATCTAGAACTGCAACAGTCCGAAAGGATATAAGTGGCATAAGACAACAAACTGGTGAAACATTGTATGAATATTGGGAAAGATTTAAAAGATTATGTGCTAGTTGTCCTCATCATCAAATACCTGAACAACTATTAATTCAATATTTTTATGAGGGTTTGATTTCTTATGATAGGATGACAATTGATGCTGCTAGTGGTGGTGCTCTTTCAGATAAAACCCCACAAGCTGCACGTGAATTAATAGCAAACATGGCTGCTAATTCACAATCTTTTAACACCAGGAATGATACTGTCAGGAAAGTTAATGAAGTAGATGCATCATCATCATCATCATCTACACAAATTGAGCAAAGATTAGATCATCTTACCAATTTAGTTGGTCAATTAGTTGGGAAAAGAATCAATGCACCAGTAAAAGCATGTGGAATTTGTTTAGGCAATGACCATCCTACAGATTCTTGTCCTACACTATTTCAAGAGGAACAAGCCAATGCCATGGGTAATTTTCAGAACCAACCTCAGAGAAGACACAATCCATTCTCCAACACATACAATGAAGGGTGGAGAGACCATCCTAACTTTAGATGGAGTAACCAAGGGGTTAGGCCACCAATGAACCCACCAGGTTTTGTTCCTAATCAACACCAAAATCCTCCTCAACCTCCTCAGAACCAACAACAGAGTATGTCTTTAGAAGATATGGTGAAATCTCTAGCCTCAAGTTCTATATCTTTTCAAAGAGATACCATGTCCTTCCAAAAGGATACAAAGTCTAGCATTCACAACTTGGAGAATCAGGTAGGACAAATGGCTTCTGAGTTAGGTCAATTGAAAACACAGCTTTTCAATAAACTTCCATCACAACCACTCAATCCTAGAGAGAATGCTAGTGCCGTAACACTAAGAAGTGGTAAAGTGTTGGAAGAATCCAAGATACCAGAGGAAAATAAAGGCACGGAGAAAGCACCTATTTCAAGCCCAGCATCTTCCGACAAAGTTCCTCAAATAGGAGAATCTTCTTCTTCTATTCCCAAGGTAAGTCCTCCTTTCCCTAATAGGTTAACTAAGAACAAAAAAGATGAGGAAGAGAAAGATGTTCTTGAAATCTTCAAGAAAGTTGAAGTCAACATTCCTCTTTTGGATGCAATAAGACAGATTCCTCGTTATGCTAAGTTCCTAAAAGAACTTTGTACCAACAAGAAGAAGCTTAAAGGTAACGAGAGAATCAGTGTGGGGGAATGTGTATCTGCTGTTCTCCAACAAAAACTTCCTGCAAAGCAAAAAGATCCAGGTATGTTCGCTATCCCTTGTACAATTGGTGATAAGGTAGTCTCAGGTTGTATGCTAGATTTAGGAGCCTCTATTAATGTCATGCCGTATACAATCTATAACTCTTTAAATTTGGGACCAATGAAGCCGACTAGAATTGTTATTCAGTTAGCTGATAGGTCTGTGGCTTATCCAGAAGGAGTAATAGAAGATGTACTGGTTAAAGTCAATGATTTAGTATTCCCTGCAGATTTCTACATTTTAAAAACCGAGGATAGCCAAAATACTTGTTCATCACAGTCACCTATTCTGTTAGGTAGACCATTTCTGAAAACTGCTAGAACTAAGATTGATGTAAATGAAGGTACTTTATCAATGGAATTTGATGGTGATAAAATTTCTTTTAACATATTTGATGCCATGAAGTACCCTTCTGATGAATGTTCTACAGTTTCTGTTGTGGATATTATAGATCCACTTATTGAAGATACATTTGATTTGAGCTACACTGAAATGATGCAATCCATTATGAACTTGAGCATAGATGAAAATATTCTTGACACTTTATCTGTGGAATGTGATAATGAACTTAAACAAGCTGTCAAGGATTTATCTGCATGTCCTGTTAGTAATTCTAAAATTGCATTACCTAGCTCACATGATAAAATTTTACCATCTGTTGTTTGTCCCCCATCACTTGAGCTTAAAGCTTTACCTTCTCATTTGAAATATGCATATTTGAGTGAAGGTAATGCTTTACCTGTTATTATTGCTAACAATCTCTCATCTTCCCAAGAAGAGAGGTTAGTTTCTGTGCTTAGGGACAACAAAACTGCCATCGGCTGGACTTTAGCCGACATTAAAGGTATTAGCCCATCAACATGCATGCACCGTATATTGTTAGAAGATGGAGCTAAACCAACCAGAGAGTCACAAAGGAGACTAAACCCTCCTATGATGGAAGTAGTAAAAGCTGAAATTCTTAAACTTCTTGATGCTGGTGTCATCTATCCAATCACAGATTCACATTGGGTAAGTCCTGTGCATGTTGTTCCAAAGAAAAGTGGAATAACTATTGTGGAGAACTCTGAAGGTGAGAAAGTTCCTACTAGAGTGCAAAATGGTTGGAGAGTCTGTATAGACTACAGGAAACTTAATGCATCCACTAGGAAAGACCATTTTCCCCTTCCTTTCATGGATCAAATGTTAGAACGTCTATCTGGTCGTTCTCATTATTGTTTCCTTGATGGTTATTCTGGTTATTTTCAGATTGCTATTGCCCCAGAGGACCAAGGTAAGACTACTTTTACATGCCCATTCGGTACTTATGCTTATAGAAGAATGCCTTTTGGTCTATGCAATGCACCTGCTACATTTCAAAGATGCATGATGTCCTTATTTTCTGATTTTGTCACGAATATCATTGAAATTTTCATGGATGATTTCACTGTCTATGGAAATTCATTTGATTCATGTTTAGAAAATTTGGAACTTGTGCTTAAACGTTGTGTTGAAACTAACCTTGTTCTCAATTATGAAAAGTGTCATTTTATGGTAGAACAAGGAATTGTTTTAGGGCACGTAGTTTCACCAAAAGGACTGGCTGTTGACAAAGCCAAGATTGATGTGATTAAGTCTATTCCTTATCCTTCTACGGTAAGAGAGGTAAGATCCTTCTTAGGCCATGCTGGATTCTATAGAAGGTTTATTAAGGATTTCTCTAAAACTGTTCAACCTTTATGCAAGCTATTACAAAAAGAACATAAATTCAATTTTGATGAAGGTTGTAAACATGCATTTAAACTGTTGAAAGAGAAATTGATTTCATCACCTATCATTCAACCCCCTAATTGGAATTTTCCTTTTGAGATAATGTGTGATGCTAGTGACAAAGCAGTTGGAGCTGTTCTAGGTCAGAAAATAGATAAAGTTCCTCATGTGATATATTATGCATCTAAATTACTTGATGATGCCCAATGCAATTATACCACAACTGAGAAGGAACTCTACTCTGTTATTTTTGCTCTAGAAAAATTTAGATCTTATCTGTTGGGAACAAAAGTGATTGTTTATTCAGATCATGCAGCTCTAAAGTACCTGTTAAAGAAGAAGGAGTCTAAACCAAGACTACTGAGATGGATTCTCTTACTCCAGGAATTTGACCTTGAAATCCGAGATAAGAAGGGAGCAGAGAATCTTGTTGCTGATCATTTGAGTCGACTGACATATGACGGGGAAGTATCTCCTATCTCTGATTTATTTCCTGATGAGCATCTTTATGCATTGCATGGAATTATACCTTGGTATGCTGATATGGTTAATTATATTGTTACCAAAGTATTTCCAAATCATTTATCTAAGCCTCAAAAGGATAAAATTAGGAATGACTCAAAATACTACCTTTGGGATGACCCCTACCTTTTCAAAAGCTGCGCAGACAATGTCATACGCAGATGTGTTCCAAATAACGAAATTCAATCCATATTGAATTTTTGTCATACTTTTGAATGTGGAGGTCATTTTGGACCAAAACGAACTGCTAGAAAAATTCTGGAAAGTGGATTTTATTGGCCTACTCTTAACAAAGATGCATATTACTTTGTTAAATCTTGCAATGAATGTCAAAGAGTTGGTAATATATCCAAGAGAGATGAAATGCCTTTGAAAACTATCTTAGTTTGTGAACTTTTTGATGTATGGGGTATTGATTTCATGGGACCTTTTCCTTCGTCTTTTGGAAATACTTACATCTTGCTTGCAGTGGATTATGTGTCCAAATGGATTGAAGCTAAGGCCACTCGAACGAATGATTCCAAAGCAGTTGTGACATTTATCAAAGACAACATATTCCATAGATTTGGAATTCCAAAGGCCATCATCAGTGACAGAGGTACGCATTTTTGCAACAAGGTAGTGGAAACTCTGTTTAAAAAATATCATGTTTCTCATAAGGTTTCTACTGCCTATCATCCTCAAACAAATGGACTTGCTGAAATCTCTAACAGGGAAATTAAGTCTATTCTAGCTAAAGTAGTCAATCCTAATAGGAAAGACTGGAGCCTTCGATTGGGAGATGCTCTTTGGGCATATAGAACTGCATTCAAAACCCCTATTGGTATGTCACCATTTAGATTGGTTTATGGTAAAGCCTGTCATCTACCTGTGGAATTAGAACATAAGGCATTTTGGGCCATTAAACAATGTCATCTTAATCTTGATGATGCACAATCTAATCGAAAACTGCAGATTCAAGAACTAGAAGAGATTAGAAATGATGCATATGTTAATTCCTGGATTGCAAAAGAAAAGATGAAATATTACCATGACAAAAATCTTTCAAGGAAAAATTTCAATATTGGTGATAAGGTTCTACTCTATAATTCTCGTCTGAGACTGTTTCCAGGAAAGCTAAAGTCAAGGTGGATTGGCCCATTTGTTATCATTAATATCTTTAATCACGGGTCAGTGGAGATAAAAAGTCTTCAAACGAGCAAAATTTTCAAAGTGAACGGTCATCTCCTTAAACCTTTTCATGAAGGTTTTGTCGGACAAATTATCGATTCCGTTGCTTTTGAAGACCCACCACAAGAAAGGAATTGAAATCTGTGCTCGTCGAGTCTAAGACGTTAAACAAGGGCGCTGTGTGGGAGGCAACCCATCGTTTTCTTTAATACTTTTGAATTGTTTGATTTTCCTTTTTCACTTTTTAGCTTGCAGGCCTAGCAGAAATTGTTGAATACGCGTCTTCTCGGATACTGAAAGACGGCGTATTTAAGTTAATTAAATGTCCAACAGTGATTAAACACGGCTTTAAATAGCCTGCTTAATTGTTGAACGAATCACCAAACGATTTCTGCTAATTTCCTTTCAAGAGTAAATTCCATCTGCAAGGTATTTCTTTCCTTTTTACATTTTAGTTTGTCTTTCCATCCCTTCTTTCTTTCTATCTCTTTGTTACATAATGGATGATTCTTTAATGAAAATGAGAAGATATTATCCATTGCTCCCTATTAATTATTTGAGAAAAATCTATCTGATGAGATTGGAGCGTATCAAATTACTAGTATCCATTGGAATGCCTGAGGATATTAGGTGGATAATTGAAGCTAAGGTCCGAATTAGTGGTGAACATCCAGCTTTTCCCAAACGTCAACCTGGGTTGGGGAAGAGTAGTTATGCAAAGAAACGGAGAGGTAAAAGAATGAGAGTCTGTTATAAATGTGCTAGATGGAACTGTGATACCAGTTGTCGTTCACTTGGGTATTTATCCGATAATCGGGAAGACAAAATTGCTTTCATTAAGAATGGACTGAGTAAAGAGTCATTAGATGATATCAAACTGACTCTTGATACGCATTCTAGTGGATACGTTCAAATGGAAATTCTCGGGTTATGGAAACAATTCAAAATTGAACAACTCCGGTACACTCTTCGGTATCTGAATTTAAACGATCCGTTTGCCAGTTTTTAAGAAAGCTGGATGAGCAGCATACCCCCGACTCATAGAAGGTGTTTGAAACCGTTACTGGACGTAAAACCAGAGGAAGATGTGAGCCACAATCACAACTACTTGTTTTTATTTGTTTCTTCCTTGATTTGTTTTATTTGTTTGTTTTCTTTTTAGTGTGTAACAGAATCACTTTTGAAGTCGTTACTATGGAAGGTTCACCAATCAGAAGTCTAACAAACATCGCAGTGTTTGGAGGAACGACCGTGGGTACTACTGTTTCGCATCTAACTGCTGCTATCCAATTGGGAAGAGTACTAGCTCATCGAAAGATCGGTCTAGTATACGGAGGAGGAAATGCTGGATTAATTGGAGAGGTTGCTCAAGCACACCAGTCATACCAAACACTTGTTCAGATTGAAACAAATCAACCAAACAAAGTTCTCGCGGTAGGTGTAATTCCTACTCCTCTGAAAGAAGTATATGGCAGAACAATTGGATATGAGGTACAAACAAAATCATTTTATGAACGCATGACACTCATGTTGCATAACTCTGATGCTTTCATAGTCATACCAGGAGGATATGAGGTTTTAGAATGCTTGTTCAATTTAACATTCTGGTTTAACATGAAACTGCACACTAAACCAATTGGTCTTTTAAATGTTGATCACTACTTTGATGGTTTATTAGCATTTCTTGACATAGCTGTTACACATAAGCTTCTATCTCCAGTAGCACGAAGAATAATTGTATCTGCACCCACAACTAAGGAGCTATTGGATGAATTAGTAGCTTTTGTACCAGAGACAGATCCAGAAGTACCTCCAATTAACTGGTCAATTTCCGGTAACAAGCGAAAAAGAGATTCAATGGATTTAGAGTTAAAGTTGTAAGTTTTTCTTTTTAAATAAATGTGTGTTATTTTCTTTTTATTAAAAGCTGTGGAATAATGTTGTTGTTTTTAAAACTTTGTGTGTTTTTACATTGAGGACAATGTAATTCCCAAGTGTGGGGGGGTGGTTTGAGTAAAGAGTCAAGTGATTAAACTCATTTGATTCTTGATCCGCACCTTTAAAAACATTGTTTTTAATAATTTGTTGTTTTGTTGAATAAATAATGCATGTATTATAACTTTTTAAGATGTTAGGTAATTTTGTGTTAAATTTTTCAGTCCTTTTATAATTGTACCCCTTTCTGTAAAATTTTTTCGAATAAATCAATTGAATATCTTAGCAATTTGACAAAAATATTCTTATTTAACTAATGTGGCTAAATCTTTTATGTTATGAAACCCAGAGTTAAAAACATTAGTATTGTGATTTGATGATAATGTAAGTTTACTGTGTGTTTTAGTACATTTAAGGTTACTCTCTACACACTAGAGCTTGTTCTTTCACATGCTTGAGACGAAATTTAAATAAAATCTTGGTTGATTTGGGGATGACATAAGGCATTCTTTGATAGTTTGAGCCTTTCTAACGAACCATACTTATATATATCCCTCAATCCTACTTTGAGCCAACAAGTATGAATGGTTTCATTACCATTTAATTTCTTTGATAAATAGCCTCGTTTATTACTTTTCTATCCAGATACTTTATTGAGAATGTATTAAACATGTGTTAATCTGTATTGAAAAGTTATGAACACTGTTGATAAAGGATTACGAGATATTGTCAAAAAACCGAAAGGTAAAAAAAAAAAAAAAAAAAAAAAGAAGAAGAAGAAGAAAAGAAAAGAAAAAGAAGAAAATAGAAAAGTGTGAAAAATGAAGAGATATCATGGCTAATTTTTCTTCAAGAGGTAGTAATTCATTCTCAATATAAACTCTTGAAATATTTTGAATATTCTTATCCTTCGTTTGTAGCCAAATCCCGAGCTTAACATTACAAGCTTAAAAGTCCTATTTGACCCAGATCGACCAAAATTTTCATCATTAGTGGAGAGTATGTGAGTTTACAAACTTATAAGTTGTGTTGAGAAACTAAGAATGTATTTTCATTTACATATTGACTTTGCTGTTATCTTTTCATTATACTGATAGCATGTTTTCAAAAAAAAAAAAAAATTTATTATGGGTTTTATGCTTTTCACAGTCACATTTTGTTAACTTTGAATATTAATGTTAAACTTGTAAGTGATATTCAAGCACACGAGCACAATTACTTTTCAAATAAAAAGGGGTTAATTGTGAAAGTTGTATTGAAATTAATATAACACTTTGTTACCTTATTAATCTTATTTAAGTTATTTATACTTGTATATTTTGTGTTTATATTTTGCTTGAGGACAAGCAAAGAGATAGTGTGGGGGAATTTGATGTACTCATAAATTAACTGATTTTTATACTATTTAATGACTATATTTTGTTTAAAAATCGGTTAATTGTGTCATTTAATTGATATATTTCACATTTCCTTCCTATTTCTTTGTTTATAAGTTTTTCAGTGTATTTTAGTACATTTTGGAGATAAAAAGAAGAAGAAGAAGAAGTGAAGATGCAAAAAAAAAAAAAAAAAAAAAAAAAAAAAAAAAAATCGATGAACAGTAACTCCGGTGAACAGTACCGCCGTCGATGATGACGTCACTGCTTACGTCATGAACAGTGTCCGTCGGCTGGTCAAAGTCAACAAGTCAACCTGCTACAGTACCCGGAGGTCAAAATGACCATTTTACCCCTAGAAATTTCCCTATAAATATGCTAGCTTCATTTCTCATTTTAGACACCAATTTAACTCCAATCTTCTTCATTTCTTTTGTAATCTCTTTCTTTTATTATTATCTTCATATTAATATAATTTCTAGAATTTTTAGAATAGTTTTTCAAGTCTTTTTGTAAAATTTAGTAAAGAAATTCTGTCCGAATAATTTCAATATTTTCGGGGAGTATTTCTTTCAAATTTTCATTCTAATGTTTATAAATTTCATCTTATATTTATTAAATATGGATTGTGAGTAATTTCCTTTTGTTAGTAAGGATATGTGTTAAGTTATTAATAAATGGGATTATGAGATAATTTTCTTTGTGCTTAATTTCTATTTGGATTTATTTAACTGGACTTATGGTCGGTTTACCCGCCTAGTCTTTATTTATTTTGTTTATGCACTTTAAATATCTCAAATGGATGGCCAAGCCACCTATTAGTTTAATTTACTTTTATGTCTTTTATTTTCTTTTTTATGGAAGGCCGAGCCTCCATACTTTTAGTTTAATTTATTTAAATGGCCGGTTGAACCGCCTAATTTGTTTAGTTAATATAAATCCAATCTTTCTTTATATATATATATTTGTATATTTATTTAATATACTTATATCTATATATTAATTAAGTATTTATGTAATTCCTGTTTTAATTAATATAATTATGTGAATTAATTGGATTGACAATCCAATTAATAAACGTGATTATATAGCTAGGATTATTAATCTTATATTAATGATTCAAGTGGCATCTACTAATTTAATTAAGTTGCAGCTCTTGGCTTAATTAAATTAGTAGTGGAATTATATAATTTAAATTGTATATAATTAAGCTGATTGTTATATACAATTTAATGTTGGTGATGCCTTATTTACTTAATGCAATTTGATTGAACATCCTATACACGCTGGTTGGTAGTGGTGTTTAATTAAATTAGAGATTAATCTGTCTGAGCTGATCGGGATTAATCTAATTTGTAAGGATAGGAATCTGTCTGAGCTGATCGGGATTCTAAAACCAATTACTTAATAATGTCTTTATCTATGATTAATCCCATGAAAAATATAACTTGATACTAATTCCTTGCTAACGTTTTTTTTATATCATTTATATTCCAAATTCATTTTTAATTCTATTCTCAAAATACCAAAAACCCCCCAAAACCCTTTCCGATTAATGATTTTAATTTAAGAGTTGACAAATCTCTGTGGATTCGATCCCTACTTTCCCTATCTACATAGGAATTGTTAGGTTTAAATTTGAGAGCCGCACGACAGGCTTCGTCATCTGCCCAAGAGGAAATAAGGTGCTTTGCTTGAGCAATGGAGGTAGTTGCATCTCGCAGCAAATCCCTTACAAGCAGCAATCTCTTAAGGAGGGGAGAAGCTCGATACTTGAAATCGGTATGCCAAATGCATTTATTCTGCAAAAATTCAAGGTGAATCCATTTGACCCAAAGAGAGTCTTTTTGTTGTGAATGTTCCAAAGTGTTTTTGAAATGAGGGCTAAATTCCAAGTGTAAGGGTCACGAAGGCTAAGACCTCCCTCATCTTTAGGTAAACAAAGCTCCTTCCAAGCAACCAGGGAGCGTTTGCCATTCCACAGAAAAGATCTGCACAATCTGATGAAGTGGTTCAAAACAGCCCGAGGCACTGGAAAGATAAATAGCCAGAAGCATTCCGTTCCTTGTAGTACTGCACGGATTAATTCCAAACGTCCCGCATATGATAAAGAACTTGTTGTCCATGAGTTGATGGATTTCCTAATTTTTCCGATGAAAGGGGAATAATGGCTGACTTGCAAAGTTTGTGCCATAAGAGGTATGCCAAGATAACGGAATGGCATTTTTCCAGTCTTGAATCCAGTGATCTGCAAAATAGATTGGAGAATATTTTCTTTGATACCAGCAGCATATAAGTTTGATTTAAACTCATTTAGTCGCAGACCCGAGAGGGTGCCAAAATGCTCTAGGCAGTCCATAATAATGGTAACTGCCTTACAGTCTCCTCGTGCAAAAACCATCAAATCATCAGCAAAGGTAAGATGAGAAATTCTCAATGTTTCGCACATTGGATGAAAACTGAAAGCTGGGTTGGAAGTCTGGCACTTGAAAACTCTCGACAAGTATTCCATACAAAGAACAAAGAGAAAGGGTGAGAGCGAATCACTTTGGCGAAGGCCCCTCTTGCCCGCAAAAAAACCATGTAAATGGCCATTGCAATTGATGGAATAAGAGGCAGTAGTGACACATTCCATGATCCATTTAATAAACAAGGCAGGGAAGTTCAATCCTAAGAGGATTTCATGAAGGAAACTCCAATTGACGGATTCGTAGGCCTTGCGAAGGTCAATTTTAAGAAGGCACCTTGGAGATGATTTCTTGCTATTATAGCCACGGATAAGTTCTTGTGCTAGGAAGATGTTCTCCATCATACTTCTGCCCCCAATAAAAGCTGTTTGAGCTTGATTCAAAAGTGTATCCAGAACAAGATTCAATCTATCTGTAAGGATTTTGGATATCACTTTATATGTAACATTACAGCAAGCAATAGGACGGAAATCTCCAACTCCCAAAGAGTGTTCAGATTTGGGAATGAGAGTGAGTCCTGTGTGGTTGATCTTTTTAAGAAGTTTGCCTGAATCAAAGAACTCACGGCAGGCATTGATGAGAGAATTGCCCACAATGCTCCATGCATTCTTAAAGAAGAGTGCAGAGTAGCCATCTGGTCCGGGTGCCTTCATGTCACCAATATCAAAAAGGGCAGTTTTAATTTCAAGATCAAAGATTGGTGCTATGAGCTTCGCACCAAAATCTGAACTAAGCTTTGGACCAGCTGCAAGATATTCCTGTGAAATGGGCATGTTCTGAGAGGTTGTTCCCAATAGTTCTGTGTAAAAATGAAGAAATTCATGAGCTACTTCCTCAGATGATGTGGTAAGGGAGCCATCCGGCCTTGCGATGTTGGAAACAAAGTTTCTCTTCACATTTTTGTTTGCAATGTCATGGAAGAATTTAGTGCAACGATCACCATCCTTGATGTTCTTGCACTTAGCTAGCTGGGAATAGAAGCTAAGCTCTGCCTGTGCTAATTTCGTGGCATCATTCCTCAAACTTGGCAGAGATAGCTTTAGTGGTCCATCGGCTGGCTGCACAGCTAGCTGTTTTTGGGCCTCTTCAAGAGCTAATTTTGCTTGTTCCGCACGAGTAGAAATATGAGAAAAGGCTCTTTGATTCAACATTTTAAGAGATTTCTTCAAAACTTTAAGTTTTCTGCAGAGAATGAATTGTTTGGTGCCATTAATGTGTAGGAGCCAGGTATCTTTGACAATGTCTCTGAAATCTGCATGCTCAATCCAACAATTCAAGAACTTGAAAGGTTTTGGACAGTTACTCTGAATCTGCAGCAAAGAAACAGTGGAAGGAGAGTGATCGGATAAGCAACCAGGGGGCAGAAAATTTATTGAAGCTTGCATAGGTGAATTGAACCAAGAGGGGCCTGCAAGGACTCTATCTATCTTCGTCCAGATAGAATTATTTGTCCAAGTGTAAAAACACCCAGTAAAGGGTAACTCAACAAGGCCAAGTGCTGAGCAACAGGAACTGAAGTCCCGAAATTCAAAAGGTTTCACTTCATTTCCATTCCATCTATCTTTTGGATTAAGGATCGAATTGAAATCGCCAAGAATGAGCCAAGGCAGCCGGATGCCTTGACTAATAGTGTGCAACTAGTCCCAAAGAGGTTTCCTGGCAGAAGTCCATTAATTTTCTTCTCATCTAACTTAGTTTCAAAAAAACCAACAATAGAAATATTGTGTTTTCTCAAATAACTAACTGCACCATTATGCTTAAGAGGCTTATTAAAACCTCTAATGTTCCAAGAAGAAATAATCATTAGGAAACCAAATTGTTTGCTGACTTATTTCTCTCCTTAACCTTCAATTCCTTTGAATTCAACAAGATTTTATGACTCAATAAATTTCCAGCATTAATAGAGTTGGCTTGTGTCTTCTTTTTTTTCCCCTCTTCTCAACCAGAGTGAAATCATCTAGCACTATCGAATCTTCAGCTGGAGTATCACAGCAAACACCACAGTTAGTTACCATTTCGACTCTTAGAGAAGGGAGAGCAACCACAAGAGGCTTCAATGAAATAGGCTCAGGGGAAGATGTAGAGGCAATGGTGGTGTTATCGATTTTTTGTGTGCTGCAGGATTGGCCAGTAGTAATCTGTTTCTTCAAGTGCCCTTCATGATCCTTTACATTTGTCTTAGCCTTAGAGTTAGCAGTCCCACGCTTAGGCTTGTGTCCATTTTCTGTCATTTCCTTGGCAGTAGCAACGATATTGGGCTGAGCATTCTGCACATCTATATCAAGTGAACCATCATCATTTTCCAGCAGTATAGGAGTAGTTTCATTTCTAGTATCACAATTTGTATCCATAAATTTTGTCTTTCTTTGAGCTGCAGTATCCAGTTGATTCAAAACAGCCTTGCCAAAATTTTTCTGAGCAGAATTCTGGTTTGGTGTCTTAGA
>SRSM01000661.1:75000-82500 GCA_019593545.1 Apocynum venetum | reverse complement strand
AATCCTGAAACTAGTAAGGTGTAAGATTGTAGCAAGTTCCTCCTCATTGA
Source organism: Apocynum venetum (assembly GCA_019593545.1). Lineage (NCBI taxonomy): Eukaryota > Viridiplantae > Streptophyta > Magnoliopsida > Gentianales > Apocynaceae > Apocynum > Apocynum venetum. The sequence continues at coordinate 82,450 of SRSM01000661.1, read as the reverse complement.
TTCCTACAACATAAAAATCAGATTTGTTGCCATTTAAGTGAAGTCCCGAAACAGTTGCAAAATGATTTAGTGCATCCACTTGCAAATACCATGAGGTCATCCACAAAGGCTAAGTGAGAAATTTTCATTTTTGCACATTTTGGGTGAAAATTGAAATCCGAGATGCAAGTCTGAACATTAAGCACTCTCAAAAAGTATTCAAGGCAGATTACAAAGAGAAAAGGGGAGAGGGGATCGCCTTGACGCAGTCCTCTTCTTCCTTGGAAGAAGCCATGTAACCCTCCATTGATGTTTATGGAGAACGATGTAGTGGTGACACATTGTTCAATCCAAGAGATGAATTTGTCCGGAAAATCCAGACCCTTGAGTACCTACAAGAGAAAAGACCAACTGACCGTATCATAGGCCTTGCGTAAGTCAATTTTGAGGAGGCATCTTGGTGAAGTCTTCTTTGAGTTGTAACCTCGGAAGAGTTCTTGAGCTCGGAAAATATTTTCAGACATACTCCTACCTATTACAAACGCAGATTGTGCAAAATCTATGATGGTATCAAGGACCAGACTTAGTCTATCAATTAAAACTTTGGAAATAACTTTATAAATTACATTACAACATGCAATAGGTCTGAAATCCCCTACTCCAGTAGAGTGCTCAGCTTTGGGAATGAGTGTGAGTCCTGTGTGATTAATCTGCTTTAATAATTTACCTGATGTGAAAAATTCTTGGCAGGCTTCAGTGAGGGATTTGCCAACAATGTGCCATGATTTTTTGAAGAATAACGCAGTGTATCCATCAGGTCCTAGTGATTTGGAATCACCAATATCAAACAGAGCTTTCTTAATATCATGCTCCGAGATAGGTGCAATGAGATTTACAGCTAACTCCGGAAGGAGTTTTGGGCCTGCAGATAGCGCCCGTACATCAATAGGCTCCGAACTGACTTCAGTACCAAGCAGTGCTCTAAAGAAGTTGAGAAATTCGTTTGCAACTTCCCCAGGAGAAGTAGTGAAAGACCCATCCTGTTTAGTTAATCCTGCAATGAAGTTTCTTTTAGCATTTCTCTTGGCTATATCATGAAAAAATCTAGTACATCTGTCACCATCAATCAAAGTTCTGCACTTGGCAATTTGGCTAAAGAAACTGAGTTCCGCCTGGGCCAAATGAGTGGCTTTTGTGCGCAGCAGAGGCAATGACTCCCTAAGGGATCCATTAGTTGGGTTGGCAGCCATTTGTGCCTGGGCAGTCTCAAGATCCAGTTGTACCTGTTCTGCTCGGGCAAAAATGTGTCCATAGTGTTGCTTATTCAGTTGTTTGAGTGGCCTTTTAAGACCCTTAAGTTTCCGGCACAATATAAACTGTTTCGTACCTTGGATATTCACCTGCCAAGCATTTAAGACAACACTGCAAAACAAGTCATGGTTAGTCCAGAAATTGAAAAATTTAAAGGCTGAGTGTTTGGGAGATGTGTTTTGTATCAAAGAAACGACTGCCGGAGAATGATCCGAAAGACAGCCAGGAGGAAGAAAATTAACAGAGGCTTGAATGGGAGAAGAAACCCATGAAGGAGCTGCTAAAACTCTGTCAATTTTGGACCAGACTGTGTTGTTGGACCAAGTATAGAAGCACCCAAAAGATGGCAAATCCATGAGCCCAAGTAAAGAAAAACAGTTGGCGAAATCCCTAGTTTCATATGAAGTGATATCAGTGCCATTCCATCTGTCGACAGGGTTTAGGACAGAATTAAAGTCCCCAAGGATGAGCCAAGGCTTGGTTATATTTGCATTCAAGTGAGAGAGGTAACCCCATAGAGATCGGCATGTGGTAATTGAATGGAGTCCGTATATGAAGGAAATTTCTATGGTTTGGCCAAAGGTCTTGCAACAAACTAAGCAGTGTATAAGTTGATCAAATATATGTGTGGTAGTAAGGTTTACTTTGTTTGAATCCCAAAGGACAAGAATTCTGGCTTTTTCCTGGGTAGGCAAGTTATCAACGGAGTTCCAATTTTTAAATCTTCCATGCAGTAGGTTACTCAATTTGTGTGTGTCAAGTTTTGTTTCAAGCAAACCAACAACAGAAATACGATGTTTTCTCAGGAACTTTAGTGCACCAAGCTGTTTGAGGGGTTTGGTGACGCCCCTTATGTTCCAAGCAGCACAATTCATAAGGAAACAGTATGTGAAGCCTGTTTACTCATTTCCTTACCTCTCTGGTCTTTAGCATTCAATTTGAGTTTCTTACCAAGGATGGCACCAGCCTTAGCATTGCCTGGTATTACCCCTAGCTTCTTGACCTTGGTCTTCTTCACTACAAGGGTGAAAGGTACCTTCACTTCAGTTCCACCCTGGTCCGATAGCAAGTCCACTGGCAGACTTGCAATGTCGTCTGACTCTCGGAACTTCCTGCAGTCAGTGTTGCTCGCAATCACCTGGCTGTCGATGTTGCCAATAGTTGTCTGAACAGAAGTTAAGGCCATTGAAGTCTGCAAAACCGGTTCTGCCTCACAAGGGATTTGGCCTTTCACCACTCCATTTGGCGCCTCTATGGCAATGATTACTTGACTGGAACTTAAATCACTATCTGTTGGCTGGAAGATCGGGCCAGCCTTAGTAATATCCGCATGCATCTGTGGTCGTACCATCTGTATTGGGGCTCCGCTTAACGCGCAAAGTATACTCTCCCGGGCAGTAGGCTCCGCATCTTTACCCAACTTGGCAAGGCTTTCAGCTGGTTTTGCTTTGACCACGCCTTTATTCAACATTCTAGGCGCCAAGTCCTTAGCATGAATGTCTGGACTGCCAGGACCATGGCTTGTTTTGTTGCCCTCTATCAAGTCCGAGTCATTGGCACATAAGTCTCGGGTTGAAACCTTCTGACCTATGTCCTCGCCTGTCTCCTTACCCGGTACAGGTGCCAGGCCCTTGCTCGACTTACCAGTGTTATGTGTCAAGTCATTTTCTTGCAAAACAGAAGGGTTCGCGGATGTGTCACCATCGTCCGTTCCACCCAAGGGGGCCTTCAGAACGCCTGTCGCCTGATTCGGTCCAGTTCTGAGTTTTTCTCCTTTTTCAGGGGCAGTCTTTTGCTCCCCTTTCTTTCCAGTCATAGGTCTGCCTTCTTTGGTATTACGACAAGTTGCCGCAGAGTGACCAAAGAAATTGCATACATTGCAGAACTTCGGTTTGTACTCGTAAATCACAGTTTGCTTGATGAGGGCCGAAGGGAGTCTAAAAGTAATTTCTCGCACCAGGTCCTTACTGAAATCAACTTCAACAAGCGCCCTTGCATATCCAATCCGTTCTACCATGGCAGTAAGCATATCGAATGCAATTGGTTTGCCAATGAGGGAAGCAATGATGCTCAGGGCTTCTTTGGACCAGCAGGCAATGGGTAAGTTTGGTAATTGTACCCATACCGGCATTCTCGCAATCTGCTCATTCCTAAAATTGAAGTCGAAAGGCATCACCTTCAGTAGGAGTGGTCGTCCAAAAAAAAATGCGGGCAGAGGCTCATGACAAGATCTCTATCTTTCTCCTCACAGAATTTAAACACCAGCCATCCGCTTGGATGTAAATAAAACCGATATGGAACATTCTAGGATTGGCATAGCGTTTCAATTGCTTTCGTACCTGGGAATCGGCCATAAACATAGCCCACAAGAGCAAAGCCCCAGCGCTGCTCCATTTTCTTGAGAATATCCTCATCAATGAAAGGAGTTGCCTCAATAGTAGGAGCATCCAACTTCTCCCAAAATTCCTCACTTCCGTTTTTCGGAATTTTATTTGCCCAGGACTGATCATTCGTGCTTGGAAATCCAGCAACCCGTGCATAGGTCTTCTTTACTGTGGTATCCGAGAGGCCAGGGGAAGGAGAGCTAGCAGATGGAACGTTATGGTTCTTATGTGTTACACTGGATGAGTCATGAAGTGCTGAAGTGAGCTTTGTGGCTATAGGAGCTGGATTTTTCGAAGGGGGGCTAAGAGGACCCGAGGGAGGTTTAGAGGCAATAAGGGAAGAGGCTGTGAGTGATTGAGAGGGGGGGATTTTCAGAGAAGAAGTTACGGGTATAGGGGGACACGTCTGGCATTTGGTAGAGGCCATGTGGAGGTACAGCCGATGTGTCAAGTGATGGTTTGAATAAAATAATGCACACCTAGATGGGATAAGGCTGGAGGAAAAACAAAACAAATACAAGTAATGGCTGAATAAACAAAAAACACGCTTGGAATTAGACAGTCAGGCTGCCAGACAAACAGGTAGAGGGTAACGGTCCAGAGGATTAAACAAAGGTAAGTGATGTGGACAGAATCTCGGACAGTTGTGTCAAGTCACGCCTGATATGTGGAGCAGTAACAAAACAAAAACAGGGAATAAACTGACCGAGAATGGAAGGCTGCGACTAGGACCAAGTGGATAATAAAATAAAAGTGCCACCAGCAAGGTGTGGCTGGCATAGTAAGTGTATGTTGCAGGGTGAGGCTGTAAGAATAAAATAAGGGAGTATGGGTGAGTAAATAGCGCACACAGGGACAAACCTGCCAGCAAACAGAAACTGGTCTAAATGGCAGGTGCTCGGTTAGGACAAAATCTACCCAAGTGGCAGAGGTATGGGAGGAAATTAAAAAGACACGAAACTGGTAAGAGAAGAATTAAAATATAGCAAATGGTATGGGCAAGCAGAGGCCACATGCGCAGGGGAAGTGCGATCTGTCAAGAGCACGTTTGCAGCTGCACGCTGGGGACAAGGCGGACTGGGGCAGAATGGCAGAGGAACGTGCTGGCCTAGAGGAGTCAGTCTGTCAAGGAAAGATAGAAAAGGTATGGGAAGAGAGCACAGGCTCGGGGAAGTGGAAGTCCGCCCTTGCAAACAGGCCATGCCAGCAGCACGCAACAGACGAACAAAAACTGGAAGGCCAGTATGGCCTCTGCCGGAATCAGGTTGAGACAGAAGCTTTTACAGTGTATGGTATGAGGAATAAAAAAACAGGAGCACGCCAACAACTGGGCACTAAGGCTGTCAGAGGAGATGGCTGAATGAATAAAATAGAAGTAGCAGTGGACACAAGCGTCCGAAACACGCAGGCAGTTGCACGCTGGAGACCAAGAGAGATGGTCAGTATGTTGGCAGACGCACCAATAGCCAGAACAACTGCAAGGCCTGACAGGTGGAAGGGGCAAGGTAATGTGCAGATTCTATGCTAGGCCAGAATAAATAAAAACTCAGATGGTCAGAACACGTTTTGTCAGAGGAAAATATGGGATCTAAATAAAATAAGGGTACCCAGCCTGACTTTCTGGCACACACAGCACGGATAGAATGGGCAAGTGTCTAGCAGGTGACTGGCAAAGTGTCTGCCAAAGGGAATAAAGCAAAAAACAAAGAAATTGGCAAACACGGGTGATAAGACTATCGGAGCAAAAGGCTAAAGATTAGTCAGGGAGTGAAGTACAAAATGATAAAATAATAATAATCAGGCAGACGTTGACTGGAAACACCTAACCAGATGAAGAGTTGCCGGATTATCGATCAAAGCAGGCTTAAAAATAAAAACGGGGAAGAGAAGGGAAACACAGATTTTAAGAACACGAAACTAGAAAGATAATGAAAAAAAACCGAAACAAAAACAAGCTAGGTAAAGAGAAACAAAAAATGGAACTAAGGACTAAAAAGAGGAAACTAAGGAAGACGGTCGAAAAACAGAATCAGAAACTTGCTGCCAAGCACACACCATTCAGAATTTTAAAACAAAGAACTTTTCATCCCGTCAAAGCAACAAAAGCAACAACCACTGACCATCCAAAACTAACTCTGCCAGTGAACCACATATGGATCTCCGACCTCAAAACTGAACCAAACACCAGTGAACCACTTTCTAGGCAACGATTATCCACCACAGTTCACCATGAAACCATCAGAGAAGAAGAAATCAGCAGTACACAGTAGCAAAGAAGAAGCAGCATACTTGGTCGAAAATCTATGGGTGGTGGTGCATGGCTGTTCTTAGTTGGTGGAGCTATTTGTCTGGTTCATTCCGTTAACGAACGAGACCTCAGTCTGCTAACTAGCTATGCGGAGGATCCCTTCGCAGCTAGCTTCTTAGAGGGACTACGGCCTTTTAGGCCGCAGAAGTTTGAGACAATAACAGGTCTGTGATGCCCTTAGGTGTTCTGGGCCGCACGCGCGCTACACTGATGTACTCAACGAGTCTATAGCCTTGGCCGACAAGTCCGGGTAATCTTTGAAATTTCATCGTGATAGGGATAGATTATTGCAATTGTTGGTCTTCAACTAGGAATTCCTAGTAAGCGCGAGTCATCAGCTCGCGTTAACTACGTCCTTGCCCTTTGTACACACCGCCCGTCGCTCCTACCGATTGAATGGTCTGGTGAAGTGTTCGGATCGCGGCGACACGAGCGATTCGCTGCCCTCGATGTCGCGAGAAGTCCACTGAACCTTATCATTTAGAGGAAGGAGAAGTCGTAACAAGGTTTCTGTAGGTGAACCTGCGGAAGGATCATTGTCGAATCCTGCAAAGCACACGACCCGCGAACTCGTTCTCTTTGGGGCGTCGGGGTCCTTCCCCGTGCCCATCTCTCGGTCGGCCGGTGCCCTCGGGCTACCTGTCGTGCTGAGAAACAAAAAATTCAGTGTGGAAAGCGCCAAGAAATATGCAAACGGAATGCCCGCTCTCGTGGCTCCCCCTTCACGGCGCGGGTCTCGGGGGGAAAGGGCTCCATTGGAATCTAAAACGACTCTCGGCAACGAATATCTAGGCTCTCGCATCGATGAAGAACGTAGGAAAGTGCAATACTTGGTGTGAATTGCAGAATCCCGTGAACCATCAAGTTTTTGAACGCAAGTTGCGCCCGAAGCCATTAGGCCAATGGCACGTCTGCCTAGGTGTCACGCATCGCGTCGCCCCCCGCTCTCGCCTCAATGAAGTGCGCGACTGGGCACATCGAGCGGGCACCACTGGACGAAGGCCCGGGCATCACTAGGCACAGGTGCGCCGTCGCTAGGGCAACCTCGAGTGCAGGAGCAGGCAATATTGCGCGCATGCGCGGGCAACCTCGGTCGCAGGCGTGGGCACCATCGGGGGCAGGCCGAGCGGGCTCCGCTAGGTGCAGGCGTGCAGGCACCATCGGGCGTAGGCGCGGGCATTGACGGGCACAAGCGCGGGGGCAACCTCGGGCGCAGGCACGCGGCACCATCGGTCGCAGGCACTCTCGGGCGCGAACGAGAGCATCACTGGGCACCAGCGAGGGGGCAACCTCGGGCGCAGGCACGGGCACCGCCGGGCGCAAGCGCGCGGGCATCGCAGGGCTCAGGCACGCAGGCAACCTCGGGCGCAGGCGAGGTACCCATCTGGCGCAAGCACGGGCACCATTGCGCGCAGCCGCGAGCACCATCGGGCGCATGCGCGGGCATCGCGGGGCGCAGGCACCCTCA
>SRSM01000661.1:65000-72500 GCA_019593545.1 Apocynum venetum | reverse complement strand
AGAGTGCTTTGGAATGATGGCTTTATTCCATACAATGGATGCCCACGGTTTTCGCATGCCTTTGTGTCTGAAAAATTCGTAGGCCTTTACTGGTTGAAGGGCATGTCCGTCTGCCCAAGAGGAAAGAAGCTGCTTTGCTTGATCAATGGAGGCAGTTGAATCTCTCAGTAAGTCCCTTACATACAGCAATCTCTTAAGGAGGGGAGAAGCCCTATACTTAAAATCAGTGTGCCAAATGCATTTGTTCTGCAGAAATTCAAGGTGAATCCATTTGACCCAAAGAGAGTCTTTCTTGTTGTGAATGTTCCATAGCGTTTTTGAAATGAGGGCTAAGTTCCAAGTGTAAGGATCACGAAGGCCAAGGCCTCCCTCATCTTTAGGTAAACGAAGCTCCTTCCAGGCAACCAGGGAGTGTTTGCCATTCCACAGAAAAGATCTGCACAATCTGATTAAGTGGCTCAAAACAGCCTGAGGCACTGGGAAGATGGATAGCCAGAAGCATTCCGTTCCTTGTAGTACTGCGCGGATTAATTCCAAACGTCCCGCATATGATAGAGAACTTGCCGTCCATGAGTTGATGGATTTCATAATTTTTTCAATGAAGGGGGAATAATGGCTGACTTGAAGATTTTTCCAGTCTTGAATCCAGTGATCTGCAAAATAGACTGGAGAATATTTTCTTTGATACCAGCAGCATATAAGTTTGATTTAAACTCATTTAGTCGCAAGCCCGATACGTTGCCAAAATGCTCTAGGCAGTCCATAATAATGGTAACAGCCTTGTAGTCTCCACATGCAAAGACCATCAAATCATCAGCGAAGGCAAGATGAGAAATTCTCAATTTTTCGCACATTGGATGAAAACTGAAATCTGGGTTGGCAGTCTGGCACTTGAAAGCTCTCGAAAAGTATTCCATACAAAGAACAAAGAGAAACGGTGAAAGGGGATCACCATGACGAAGGCCCCTCTTGCCCACAAAAAAACCATGTAGATGGGCATTGAAATTGATGGAATAAGAGGCAGTAGTGACGCATTGCATGATCCATTTAAAAAACAAGACAGGAAAGTTTAATCCTACGAGAACTTCATGAAGGAAGCTCCAATTAACGGAATTATAGGCCTTGCGAAGGTCAATTTTAAGAAGGCACCTTGGAGATGACTTCTTGCAATTATAGCCACGGATAAGTTCTTGTGCTAGGAAGATATTCTCCATCATGCTTCTGCCCCCAATAAAAGCTGATTGAGCTTGATTCAAAAGTGTATCCAGAACAGGATTCAATCTATCTGTGAGGATTTTGGATATCACCTTATATGTAACATTACAGCAAGCAATGGGGTGAAAATCTCCAACTCCCAAGGAGTGTTCAGATTTGAGAATGAGAGTGAGTCTTGTGTGGTTGATCTGTTTAAGAAGCTTGCCTGTATCAAAGAACTCCCGGCAGGCATCAATGAGAGAATTGCCCACAGTGCTCCATGCATTCTTGAAGAAGAGTGCAGATTAACCATCTGGTCCAAGTGCCTTCGTGTCACCAATATCAAAAAGGGCAGTTTTGATTTCAAGATCAGAGATTGGCGCTATGAGCTTCGCACCAGAAATTGAACTAAGCTTTGGTCCAGCTGCGAGATATTCCTGCGAAATGGGAATGTTCTGAGAGCTTGTCCCCAATAGTTCAGTGTAAAAGTGAAGGAATTCATGAGCAACTTCCTCAGACGATGTGGTAAGGGAGCCATCAGGCCTTGCGATGCTTGAAACATAATTCCTCTTAGCATTTCTATTGGCAATGTCATGAAAGAATTTAGTGCAACGATTACCATCCTTGATGCTCTTGCACTTTGCTAACTGGGAATAAAAGCTAAGTTTTGCTTGTGCTAATTTTGTGGCATCATTCCTCAAACTTGGCAGAGATTGCATAAGTTGTCCATCGGCAGGCTGCACAACTAACTATTTTTGGGCCTCTTCAAGAGCCAATTTTGCTTGTTCTGCACGAGTAGATATATGAGATAAGGCTCTTTGGTTCAACCTTTTAAGAGACTGCTTCAAAATTTTAAGTTTTCTGTAGAGAATGAATTGTTTGGTGCCATTTATGTGTAGGAGCCAGGTATCTTTGACAATGTCTCTGAAATCTGCATGCTCAATCCAACAATTCAAGAACTTGAAAGGTTTTGGGACGTTGCTCGAAATCTGCAGTAAATAAACAGTACAAGGAGAATGATCGGATAAACAACCGGGGGGCAAGAAATTAACTGAAGCTTGCAAAGGTGAATTAAACCAAGAAGAAAACACCCAGTGAAGGGTAATTCAGCAAGGCCAAGTGCTGAACAGCAGGAACTGAAGTCACGAAATTCATAAGGTTTCACTTCATTTCCATTCCATCTATCTTTTGGATTGAGGATTGAATTGAAATCGCCAAAAAGAAGCCAAGGCAGTCGGATGCCTTGACTAATAGTGTGCAACTGATCCCAAAGAGGTTTCCTAGCCGAAATCGAGTGAAATCCATAAATGAAAGAAAATTCAATACTCTACCCAGAGATTTTGCAGCTTGCAAGGCAATGTATAGCTTGATCGAAAAAATGCACAGCACTCAAAGATACTTTGCTTGAATCCCACATGATCAAAATTCTACCTCCTTTAACAATATCAAAATTGTTTATGTAACTCCATTTTCTAAACTTTCGCCTCATCAAATCAGTAATCTTCTTGTCATCTAACTTAGTTTCAAAAAAACCAACAATAGAAATATTGTGTTTTCTTAAATAGCTAGTTGCACCATTATGCTTAAGAGGTTTATTAAAACCTCTAATGTTCCAAGAAGAAATAATCATTAGGAAACCAAAGTGTTTGCTGACTTCTTTCTCTCCTTGACCTTCAATTCCTTTGAATTCAACAAGATTTTATGGCTCAACAAATTTCCAGCATTAATAGAGTTAGCTTGTGTCTTCTTTTTTTTCCTCTCTTTTCAACCAGAGTGAAATCATCAAGCTCTATCCGATCTTCAGCTGGAGTATCACAGCAAAGACCACATTCAGATACCATTTTAGTTCTTTGAGAAGGAAGGGCAACCACTAGAGGCTTCAAAGAAATAGGCTCAAGAGAAGATGTAGAGGCAATGGAGGTGTCATCTATATTTTGTGTGCTGTAGGATTGGCCAGCAGCAATCAGTTTCTTCAAGTGTCCGTCATGGTTGTTCACATTTGTCTACTATCCACACTTAGGCTTGTGTCCATTTTCTGTCCTCCCCTTTGCAGTAGCAACAATATTGTCCTGAGCAGCCTGCACCTCTATATCCAGTGATTCAGCATCATTTTCCAGTAGTATAGGAGAAGCTGCGTTACCTTTGTCACCATTTGTATCTGTAAATTATGTCTTCCTTTGGGCAGCATCAATCGGCTGATTCAAAACCGCCTTACCAGGAATTTCCTAAACAGAATTCTGGTTTGGTGGCATTGAAACAAGGCCACCTTTATCAATGAAATCAGCACCCACAGTTTTGTTATCATTTGTGTCCGTTTGGTCTGCAGTTTTTGCAGTATTATGCTCAGCTTCATCCGGTTCCATCTGCACATATTTGCATATCTTTAAGGAATGTCCAAAAACATGGCAATTGGTGCAGAATTTTGGTTCAAATTCATAAACGACCTTTTGTGTTTGTACTCCCGTGGACAATCGATAAACTACTTCCCGTATTAACTCCTTACTAAAATCCACTTCCACAAGAATTCTAGCATAAGAGATCCTCTCCATCGTACATGTTAACAAATCCATAGCAATAGGCTTGCCAATCTCGGAAGCGATAATACTTAGAGCAGCTTTGGACCAACAAGCAAGTGGCAGGCTCGGAAGTTGAATCCAAACAGGCATCTTAGCAATTTCCTCCACTCTAAAATTAAAAGTGTAAGGCATTAATTTCAGAAGTAGAGGTTTGCCATAGATAAAATAAGGACCTTTGCTCAATACTAGCTCTCTAGACGCTTCATCTTTAAATTTGAAAACAATCCAGCCACTTGCATGAATACAAAGTTTATAGGGCACATTCCATTTAAGACACTCCTTGTGGATGGCTTGCATGCCCGGAAATCTGCCTTGAACATATCCTATCAAAGGAAATCCACATTTTGAATCAATATTACAGAGATCACTATCCTTAATCAAAGGAGAATCTTTAGTGTCATAAGATTCCAATATGTGCCAATACTCCTGTCGTCTATTGTTCTTCAATAAGGATGACCATTTCTTACTTTCAGCTTCTTTGTCATGATCATTCTGCTGTTTCGGATGAGTAACAGCATCGGAAGCACCAATTCCATCAGCAGGACAGTCCAGCACAAGCGTAGGAGATTTAAGGCTAGATGGTGATTGTAGAAGAGGGGCAGGGACTGAAACATCAGTAGGGGCTGAACTCTCTGTTTCAGGATTATGTATGGAAACGGCTGGCTTAGCAGTTTGCACAAGGGACTGTCCAAAATTATTAGGCAGAGACGGCCAAGCAGAAGAAGAGGAATTCTGAAAAGGCAGTCCAGAAATCTGTGAAGGCACGGCAGTTTTAGAAGCTACTGGAAGAGGGTTACTCGGTGATGGACTGAGGGGATGAGTAGGTGGTTTGGACAGAATAACCAAGCTAAGGCTTGACCGAGGAGAATTAGGAGACAAAGGCTGAGGTGTGATTCTTTTTTTAGGAGTTTTAGTGGTCATGACTGGTATAAAAAAAAAAAAGATAAAAGAATACCAAGGCTGGCAGAAACGGTCCAATGATAGAAAGCCAAACTAAAATAAAAACTGAAGGCTTGCAAAATTTGAGTCTGTCCAATGAAAGAAAAGAAAAGAAAAGAAAAAAAAGGAGCAGCCAAGAGAAAGAAATAAATTAATAGGTCATGACTGAAGTTAGGCAAAGACAAGATGTGTCTGGCAAGAATAAAAGATACGAAGTACCCGAGACAAGGAAGCAAGGAATAAACAAAAGAGAAAAGAAAGACAAGATGTCATGATCAGCAAAATAAAAAACAGCAAATCAGTAGGCCAAGGTCGGACAATAGGCAGACAAGGAAAGGTTAGACCATGAAAAGAAGAAACAGTCAAGGCTGGAAAAACTTAACACAATTATATCAAATTGAACATATCACGGGAAGAAAGCAGCGGGAAACACAGAAACACAGCTGACGAAGAGCAAACAAAGATCAAACAAAAAACTGGGAAGCAAAAACTAAAGAAACACGCAAGAACAAGATGAAACAAAAATGAGAAAACCAACCAGAAACACAAGGAGAAATAGCAAAAAACACTGGAATAAGAAAGGAAGTAAACAAAAGAAGGAAAGGACAAAAGAAGGGAAGAAAATTCAGAACACTTCACACAAGAACTGAACACTGGAAATGGTAGAAAAACAGCCCAAAATCATGAACAAATCAGTTCCAAACTCCCCTAAACCAGTAACTTACAGCAAGGCCAGCAAGAATCGCCCAAAATATGCTTGCAAAAGATCTAATCAGCACCAAAGATAGCAAGGGAAAGCAGCACACGAAGAAGAAATCTCCATGCAGCTTGAGAGCATCTTCTCTCTAACTTTCTCTCACTACTGAGAGCTACTGAGAGCTCTTTCTTGATTCTATGGGTGGTGGTGCATGGCCGTTCTTAGTTGGTGGAGCGATTTGCCTGGTTAATTCCGTTAGCGAACGAGATCTCAGCCTGCTAACTAGCTATGCGGAGGATCCCTTCGCAGCTAGCTTCTTAGAGGGACTACGGCCTTTTAGGCCGCAGAAATTTGAGGCAATAACAGGTCTGTGATGCCCTTAGATGTTCTAGGCCGGACGCGCGCTACACTGATGTATTCAACAAGTCTATAGCCTTGGCCGACAAGTCCGGGTAATCTTTGAAATTTCATCGTGATAGGGATAGATCATTGCAATTGTTGGTCTTCAACGAGGAATTCCTAGTAAGCGTGAGTCATCAGCTCGCGTTGACTACATCCCTGCCTTTTGTACACATCGTCCGTCGCTCCTACCGATTGAATGGTCCGGTGAAGTGTTCGGATCACGGCGACGTGAGCGGTTCGCTGCCCGCAACGTCGCGAGAAGTCCACTGAATCTTATCATTTAGAGGAAGTAGAAGTCGTAACAAGGTTTCCGTAGGTGAACTTGCGGAAGGATCATTGTCGAATCCTGCAAAGCAGACGACCCGCAAACTCGTTCTCTTTCGGGCATTGGGGTCCTTCCCCGTGATCATCTCTCGGTCGGCCGGTGCCCTCGGGCTACCTGCGTGCCAAGAAACAAAAAAATCGGCATGGAAAGCGCCAAGGAATATGCAAATGGAATGCCCGCTCTCGTGGCTCGCCAGTTCGTGGCGTGGGTCTCGGGGGGAAAGGGCTCCATCGGAATCTAAAACGACTCTCGGCAACGGATATCTAGGCTCTCGCATCGATGAAGAACGTAGCAAACTGCGATACTTGGTGTGAATTGCAGAATCCCGTGAACCATCGAGTTTTTGAACGCAAGTTGCGTCCGAAGTCCCTCGCCTCGGACGTCACGACAAGTGGTGGTTGAAACTATCAACCAGATTGCGATCGCGGCCGAGGAGATGACACGACCCTTTACCAAACCCCTCGCTCTCCCGAGGGAGGAGCGACTGCCACGACCGCGACCCCAGGTCAGGCGGGGCTACCCGCTGAGTTTAAGCATATCAATAAGCGGAGGAAAAGAAACTAACAAGGATTCCTCTAGTAACGGCGAGCGAACCGGGAAGAGCCCAAGCTTAGAATCGAATGGCATCATCGTTCGAATTGTAGCTTGGAGAAGCGTCCTCAACAGCGGACCGAGCACAAGTCCCCTGAAATGGGGCACCGGAGAGGGTGACAGTCCCGTCGTGCTCGGACCCTGTCGCACCACGAGGCGCTGTCGGCGAGTCGGGTTGTTTGGGAATGCAGCCCCAATCGGGCGGTAAATTCTGTCCAAGGCTAAATACGGGCGAGAGACCGATAGCAAACAAGTACCGCAAGGGAAAGATGAAAAAGAATTTGAAAAGAGAGTCAAAGAGTGCTTGAAATTGTCTGGAGGGAAGCAGATGGGGGCCGGCGATGCTCCCCGGTCGGATGTGGAACGGTGATGAGCCGGTCCGCCGATCAATGCGGGGCGCGGACCAGCGTGGATTGGGGCGGCGGCCAAAGCCCGGGCTGTAGACATGCTCGCGGAGACGTCGTCGCCTCGATCGAGGCGGGACAGCGCGCGCCTCTTAGGCGTGCCTCGGCATCTGCGCGCTCCCGGTGCTGGCCTGCGGGCTCCCCATTCGACCCGTCTTGAAACACGGACCAAGGAGTCTGACATGCGTGCGAGTCAACGGGTGAGTAAACCCGTAAGGCGCAAGGAAGCTGATTGGCGAGATACCCTGGAGGGGTGCACCGTCGACCGACCTTGATCTTCTGAGAAGGGTTCGAGTGTGAGCATACCTATCGGGACCCGAAAGATGGTAAACTATGCCTGAGCGGGGCGAAGCCAGAGGAAACTCTGGTGGA
>SRSM01000661.1:45000-60000 GCA_019593545.1 Apocynum venetum | reverse complement strand
AAATCCTAGTCATTCTATACATAATGATGATTATTCGTGCAAAATTTCATGCTTATATCATCTATGGATAATGAGATATAAATTCGACAAAATATTCCCACCTGCTCGGAAAATGAGTATCTACTGCTACAGCTTCGGAAAAAGTTACGAGGACTATATTAGGGGGTGCTTGGCTCAACGCCCATCCCCTTGGCGCCCGGGCACCATGGTGCGCCTAGCCCCTAGGGTTGCGCCCGATAGTGCAAGGCACTATGCGGGACGCATGCCTAGGCCTCGGTGGACATGGCTGCCCATGGTTGCCCGGGCCTCGGCCGTGGCAGCCAGGGCCGGCCGGACGTCCGGCCATTTTCTGGCGAAGCTCCGATCGGCCATGGGCATCGTTTTGTTGGGTTTTTGTTGGTTATTTTCAATCGTGGGCTAAATCGTTGGCTTTTTTGCTCGTGTTATTAACGAGGCAACGCACATTTTGGCAATTGGTTGTTTGGTGATGTTCGGCCTAGTGTTTTCGTGTTCGTGCGGCAAATGGTTGGGCTAGCAAGCTTCCTTCGTCGGTTGTTGATCTCCTCGAGATCGATGGTCGTCGTTGCGCGGCTTTTTGGCTCGGGTCATGTCATACGTTACGGCGCATGAGTGGCGATCGGTGTGCAAGGGTAGGTTGGATCCCTGCTTCGGGCAGCGACATCCTTCCCCGCATGCCTCTTCAATCACGGCCCAAGGGAAACTTTGTCTTGGCCGAGTCTCGGTTTCCTGTGTTGCGTACCTACGATAAGGCATTCGTTTGTCCCAACGTCCCTCGTCCGTCTGATGTTCTCCCTTGTGGAGCGACATGAGATGAACCGCACGGCTTGCTTTGCGACCCACGTCACCCCGTTGTGTTCGTGGTGCGCTCAGTTTTACCCGAGCTCTCGGATGCGGAAAGCAAAGAGGGTATTGAGGTGTCGCGACCTCTATCTTTGCCCGAATAAGCGTTTGTCGCTAACTAGCGCACGACCGTCGTTCCCGTCTTGGTCAGGCTGTGCCATTGGCTTGCCCGCCCATGCGGCGAAGGGCGTCGTTGAGGAATGCTACCTGGTTGATCCTGCCAGTAGTCATATGCTTGTCTAAAAGATTAAGCCATCCATGTGTAAGTATGAACTAATTCAGACTATGAAACTGCGAATGACTCATTAAATCAGTTATAGTTTGTTTGATGGTATCTTCTACTCGGATAACCGTAGTAATTCTAGAGCTAATATGTGCAACAAACCCTGACTTCTGGAAGGGATGCATTTATTAGATAAAAGGTCGACGTGGGCTCTGCCCGTTGCTGTGATGAATCATGATAACTCGACAGATCGCACGGCCCTCGTGCTGGCGACGCATCATTCAAATTTCTGCCCTATCAACTTTCGATGGTAAGATAGGGGCCTACCATGGTGGTGACGGGTGACGGAGAATTAGGGTTCGATTCCGGAGAGGGAGCCTGAGAAACAGCTACCACATCCAAGGAAGGCAGCAGGCGCGCAAATTACCCAATCCTGACACGGGGAGGTAGTGACAATAAATAACAATACCGGGCTCATACGAGTCTGGTAATTGGAATGAGTACAATCTAAATCCCTTAACGAGGATCCATTGGAGAGCAAGTATGGTACTAGCAGCCGCTGTAATTCCAGCTCCAATAGCGTATATTTAAGTTGTTGCAGTTAAAAAGCTCGTAGTTGGACTTTGGGATGGGCCGGCCGGTCCGCCTTACGGTGTGCACCGGTCGTCTCGTCCCTTCTGCCGGCGATGCGCTCCTGGCCTTAACTGGCCGGGTCGTGCCTCCGACGCTGTTACTTTGAAGAAATTAAAGTGTTCAAAGCAAGCCTACGCTCTGGATACATTAGCATGGGATAACAATATAGGATTTTGGTCTTATTCTGTTGGCCTTCGGGATCGGAGTAATGATTAACAGGGACAGTCGGGGGCATTGGTATTTCATAGTCAATGGTGAAATTTTTGGATTTATGAAAGACGAACAACTGCGAAAGCATTTGCCAAGGATGTTTTCATTAATCAAGAACGAAAGTTGGGGGCTTGAAGACGATCAGATACCGTCCTAGTCTCAACCATAAATGATGCTGACCAGGGATCGGCGGATGTTGCTTTAAGGACTCCGTCAGCACCTTATGAGAAATCAAAGTTTTTGGGTTCCAGGGGGAGTATGGTCGCAAGGCTGAAACTTAAAGGAATTGACGGAAGGGCACCACCAGGAGTGGAGCCTGCGACTTAATTTGACTCAACACGGGGGAACTTACTAGGTCCAGACATAGTAAGGATTGACAGACTGAGAGCTCTTTCTTTTTTGATCAAAAGGTAAATATATAAATAATGTTCAAAGAATGTTACAAATCATAGCTCCAGTAAGACCGGGCAGAATCATCATAGAGGTTGCCAAACAAGGGTGCAATCCTCTATGTCAATGAGCATTTGCATTGCTCGAGACGATCTCTTCAAATAGGTGCAAAACAAACGGGTAAAGTGTAAACATAGCCCTGTATACATGTGTTTTAATGTTAAAAACAATAGAGTCTATGTTCGGGGCTTGGTCTTCAAAAATGGCCTCATTCCTCGCCTTTCAAATGTAATAGATTGTTGCAGCAAGGGCGCATCGTTTGGCCTTAGGTTTCCAAGACGATCCCCTCGCTTCCTTTCGTAGCCATTTCAGAGAACTAGATATGGTAGTCATCTGTCTTGTAATGTGCAGCCATTCCCTAATTGACGCCCATATTTTCGCGCTGCAAGGACAGCTAAAAAATAGGTGGTCATGGGTCTCCAAATATTTGTAACAAAGCGAACACACAGTATCAGTGATGCCTAATCTATCCTTTGTGGCCAGTCTATTCTTGGTGCTAAGCCACATGATGAAAGCATGCTTATGAACAATAGCACGATTCCATAATGTGGCAGCCCATGGTTTCCTAGTTGCCTTGAATCTGAAAAAATTATAAGCATTGCACGGTTTAAGAATGTCGCCATTGGTCCAAGAGTGGAGAAGTTGGACAGCATGGTCCCAAGATCTCGAGTCCTTGCATAGTAAATCACGAACCAGTAGCAGTCTCTTAAAGAGAGGTGATGCACGATACCCTTGTTCCATGTCCCCAATATCACGGCTTCTCAGAAATTCCTGATGAACCCACTTCACCCAAAGGGAGTCCTTCTTCTTGTGAATGTTCCAAAGAGTCTTAGTCAAGAGTGCCAAGTTCCAAGTGTAAGGATCCCTCAATCCAAGCCCGCCCTCTTCTTTTGGTAAGCAAAGGTCTTTCCATGCTACTAATGATTTCCTGCCATTCCAAAGGAAAGTCTTACAAAGGTTAATGCAGTGATCAAGTACAGCCCTAGGCAAGGGAAAAATAGATAGCCAAAAGCATTCAATGCCTTGGAGGACCGAACGAATGAGCTCCAAACGACCTGCATAAGAAAGTGAGTTTGCTATCCAAGTAGTGAGAGCCTTTGACAGATTATTAATAAGCGGAGAATAGTAGATAACTTTCAGATTCTGTGCCATAAGAGGGACGCCAAGGTAACGAAAGGGCATCTGTCCAGCCTTGAATCTCGTACATTGCATAATTCCATCAAGCACATCAGCTGGAATGCCAATGGCATAAAGGTCAGATTTTGACTCATTCAAGTGTAAACCCGAAGCTGCAGCAAAATGATGAAGGCCCGACATCATGATCTCAACCGAGGTAAGGTCGCCACATGCAAAGACCATAAGGTCATTAGCAAATGCCAGATGAGAGATTTTAAGCTTATTACATTTATGGTGAAAATTATAATCTGACAGACCAGATTTTACATTTAGGACTCGTGATAAATATTCCATACAAAGCACAAACAGAAATGGGGAAAGCGGGTCACCTTGACGGAGACCCCGCTTTCCTTTGAAGAAACCATGAAGGCCTCCATTGAAATTGATGGAGTATGAAGCTGTCGAAACACATTGCATGATCCAATTAATGAAAACGTTAGGAAAATTAAGTCCCATCAGAACTTGGTGCAGAAAACTCCAACTAACAGTATCATACACTTTCCGGAGATCAATTTTGAGCAGGCATCGAGGTGATGTTCTTTTGCAGTTGTACCCCCTCAGTAACTCCTGTGCCAAAAAGATATTTTCTGACATACTTCTACCCGGAACAAATGCTGATTGAGCATGGTCAGTAAGTCCTACCAAGATAGGGCTTAAACGGTCTGCTAGCATCTTAGAAATGATTTTATAAGTTACATTACAGCAGGCAATTGGCCTGAAATCCCCAACCCCCACAGAATGATCCGATTTCAGAATAAGTGTGAGACCAGTGTGATTAATCTGTTTAAGTAGCTTACCAGAAGTAAAGAATTCTTGGTAGGCTGAGACTACCGAGTTGCCAACCACATTCCAAGCTTTCTCAAAAAACAGTGACGTGAATCCATCCGGGCCTGGTGATTTAGTATCTCCAATGTCAAAGAGGGCCTTCTTGATGTCTTGTTCCGAGAAAGGTAGGATGAGTGAAGAAGCTTGATCAGGCTGGATTTTGGGACCAGAATCCAGGTACTTGGCGGAAATAGGCCTTGTACTGTCACAGTTGCCCAGCAAAGCAGAGTAGAAGTGAAGAAACTCATCCGCAACTTCAGCAGGGCTAGATGTGGTTGATCCATCTGAACGGGTGATAGCTGCAATAAAATTCCTCTTGGCATTTCTTTTGGCAGTATCATGAAAAACTTTCGTGCATTGATCCCCCTCGTTCAAGGCTTTACATTTGGCAATCTGAGAAAAGAAGCTTAACTCTGCCTGAGCAAGTTGAGTTGCCTTATTACGAAGACCAAGCAGAGAATCTTTGAGTTCCCCATCGTTTGGTTGCACAGCCATCTGCATATGAGCCGTTTGAAGATCAAGTAAGGCTTGTTCTGCACGAGCAGAGATGTGGGAGAATGCCTCTTTGTTCAGTTGTTTAAGAGGTTTCTTCAATTCCCTAAGTTTCCTGCACAGAATAAACTGAGATGTGCCAGAAAAATCCATCCTCCAAATGCTCAAGATAAGTTCCTGAAAAATAGCATGGTTAGTCCAAAAATTAAGGAATTTGAATGGTTTTGGTTTAGCAAAGGAAGGTTGGAATAAGGATATAATGGACGAGGAGTGGTCAGACAAACACCCCGGGGGCATGAAAGAAACAGAAGATTGAAGAGAAGAGTTAGTCCAAGAAGGGGCTACTAGAACTCTATCGATTTTTGACCAGACAGTTGACGAAGCCTGTCGTGGGGCTCTCAAATTTAAACCTAACAATTCCTATGTAGATAGGGAAAGTAGGGATCGAATCCACAGAGATTTATCAACTCTTAAATTAAAATCATTAATCGGAAAGGGTTTTGGGGGGTTTTTGGTATTTTGAGAATAGAATTAAAAAGGAATTTGGAATATAAATGATATAAAAAAAACGTTAGCAAGGAATTAGTAACAAGTTACATTTTTCATGGGATTAATCATAGATAAAGACATTATTAAGTAATTGGTTTTAGAATCCCGATCAGCTCAGACAGATTAATCTCTAATTTAATTAAAAACCACTACCAACCAGCGTGTATAGGATGTTCAATCAAATTGCATTAAGTAAATAAGGCATCACCAACATTAAATTGTATATAACAATCAGCTTAATTATATACAATTTAAATTATATAATTCCACTACTAATTTAATTAAGCCAAGAGCTGCAACTCAATTAAATTAGTAGATGCCACTTGAATCATTAATACAAGATTAATAATCCTAGCTATATAATCACGTTTATTAATTGGATTGTCAATCCAATTAATTCACATAATTATATTAATTAAAACAGGAATTACATAAATACTTAATTAATATATAGATATAAGTATATTAAATAAATATACAAATATATATATATATATAAAGAAAGATTGGATTTATATTAACTAAACAAATTAGGCGGTTCAACCGACCATTTAAATAAATTAAACTAAAAGTATGGAGGCTCGGCCTTCCATAAAAAAGAAAATAAAAGACATAAAAGTAAATTAAACTAATAGGTGGCTCGGCCATCCATTTGCGATATTTAAAGTGCATAAAGCAAAATAAATAAAGACTAGGCGGGTAAACCGACCATAAGTCCAGTTAAATAAATCCAAATAGAAATTAAGTACAAAGAAAATTATCTCATAATCTCATTTATTAATAACTTAACACATATCCTTGCTAACAAAAGGAAATTACTCACAATCCATATTTAATAAATATAAGATGAAATTTATAAACATTAGAACGAAAATTTGAAAGAAATACTCCCCGAAAATATTGAAATTATCCGGACATAATTTCTTTACTAAATTTTACAAAAAGACTTGAAAAACTATTCTAAAAATTATATTAATATGAAGATAATAATAAAAGAAAGAGATTACAAAAAAAATGAAGAAGATTGGAGCTAAATTGGTGTCTCAAATGAGAAATGAAGCTAGCATATTTCTAGGGAAATTTCTAGGGGTAAAATGGTCATTTTGACTTTCGGGTACTGTAGCAGGTTGACTTGTTGACTTTGACCAGCCGACGGATACTGTTCATGACGTAAGCAGTGATGTCATCATCGACGGTGGTACTGTTCACCGGAGTTACTGTTCATCGATTTTTCTTTTTTTTTTTCTTTTTTTTTTTTTGCATCTTCACTTCTTCTTCTTCTTTTTATCTCCAAAATGTACTAAATACACTGAAAAACTTATAAACAAAGAAATAGAAAGGAAATGTGAAATATATCAATTAAATGACACAATTAACCGATTTTTAAACAAAATATAGTCATTAAATAGTATAAAAATCAGTTAATTTATGAGTACATCAACAGTGTTGTTTCTCCATGTATAAAAACATCCAGTAAAGGGAATATCTGAAAGACCTAGAGAAGCAATACAGGCAGCAAAGTCACGAACTTCATACGGTGACACCTCATTACCATTCTATCGATCCTCAGGGTAAAGGACTGAGTTGAAATCGCCAAGAATGAGCCAAGGGTTCTGGCTACTGGAATTTATGAGTGCTAAGTGATCTCAAAGTGGACGTCTGTTTGTGATAGAATGTAACCCATAAACAAAAGAGATATCAATAGATAAGGCTGAAGTTAGACAAGTGATAGTACAATGAATAACTTGGTCAAGAATAAAGTGAGTATTAACAGATACATAAATCGGGTTCCAGACTACAAGTATTCTGGCCTTGTCCGAGACACATAAATTGTCAATCGATCTCTAGTTCCTGAATTTGCCCTTCATCAACATCACAGTCTTTTCAGCATCCAGTTTAGTCTCATAAAACCCAGCAACACAAATCTTATGTTTTTTTAGAAATTTCATTGCACCAATTTGTTTAAGGGGCTTGGTGAGTCCCCTTACATTCCAAGATGAGATGATCATTGAGAACCAGTAAGAGTTATCTGTTTACCCCGCTCCTTGTGCCTTATTTCCTTCGCATCGAGTTTCAATTTTTTGTTCAGGATTGCCCCTGTTTTGGCCTTACCAGTCGGGATACTCGATTTTTTTTTGATTTGGGTTTCCTTATCACCTGGATAAAGGGTAATTCTGTCTTTGCATCTTCCGGTAATTGGTCCCTGCCATGGGCCTGATCATGTGGTGCCATTGCAGGGGTCACTTCACTGCACTGTCCCCTACATGCCTCAATGGCTAGCACAACCTGTTGGATTGGAGCATCTCGATCTAGGCCTCCATCTATTACAGCCATTGTTTGACTCATAGTACTCATGTGGTCATGATTCTGCACATGTACTAGCAAATCCGGCTTGGGACTTGGGGCATGAATCTTCTCGGTAGGCCCCACAAGTGCAGGCTCCGTGTGTGTGTGACCAAGGGACGCCTCCTCTATTTGAACCCTTTCTGTACGTTCAGCTGGCTCCGCACTAGAGCTCCTCATAGGTATCTGGCTAGGACTGTCTGACTTTCCATTTGTAGATGATGCCATGATAGGCTGAATTCCAGTATTTGTCTCGACAGAGTGACTAACCTGACCGTGTGAGGCTGCATGCTCAGTAGTGTTGGAAAAGGTCTGTCCTGGCACCTGATTAGTCGAAGTATGGGCCTTACCCTTGTCACCCGCCTTTCGATCTGCCTGCCTTTGTCTACAGCTTTCTTTGGTGTGGCCAAACACATTGCAGCAACTACAGAACTTAGGCTGAAACTCATACACCACCTGTTGAGTCATAAGCCCCGTAGGTAGGCGGTATGTGATCTCCTTTACCACGTCTTTGCTGAAATCGACTTCCACAAGTACTTTCGCATATCCAATTCTCTCCACCGTGGCTGTTAGCATGTCTGAAGCAATGGGCTTCCCAATCAAGCTAGCAATTATACTGAGAGCCTCTTTCGACCAGCAAACAATGGGCAGATTGGGTAACTGAACCCAAACCGGCATCTTTGCTATCTGTTCCGTTTTGAATGTAAAATCAAACGGCATTACCTCGACAAGGAGAGGTCTGCCAAAGACAAAGTGTGGACAAAGGCCAAGCACCATCTCCCGATCATCTTCATTGCTGAATTTGAAAACGAGCCAGCCACTTGGATGCATATAGAACCTATACGGAACATTCCATGATTGACAGAGTAGTTCAATGGCTTTAAACCCCAAGAATCTGCCATGAACATATCCCACGAGGGCAAAACCCCATCTAACTTCCATTTTCTTCAGTATTTCCTCATTGATTAGGGGAGTGCCATCAATAACAGGCGCATCCAGTTTTTCCCAACACTCCTCACTCCTGTTTTTCTTAAACTTTCTCTCCCAAACAAGATCCGTCTTCTTGCTATCTTTCGTGGCTTGTGCATAGAATTTTTTCAGAGGAGGAGATAGGGGAGAAACCCTGAAGTTGCTGGTAAAGAGTGAGAAGAGTGATGAGCTTCCAGAGTCTCGGCTTCATGATTTAGCCTCAGGCCAGAGGAGCCCGGCTTAGAGGCAAAAGGTAGAGGAATTTTCGGATGAGGGCTAGGCGGGTTATCTGGTGGTTTGGTAACAAGAGAACTGGGAAGTGAAGGGGTATCAGCAGATGTATCCGACAAAGCCAGCGAAACATGTGAGGTGGCCATAGTATTTTACTGGCAAAGAGACACGCCCGACAAAACACTACAGCAAGGAAGAAAAGAGGACAGAAATGTGGATGGGCTGGGGGGACAAACATGAAGAATCTGGCAGACGTGGAATGGAAAGAAAGATAATCAAATAAGAGAATCTAAGAAATGGTCAGTCAGACTTTCAGAAGATGGGTGGCTGACACAACTGCAACCCCCATATGGAAGAGGAGAGAGACGCAGCAATTGTCAACGTGGAATCCAGGGTGGAAGGCTGTGACCAAAGTGTGGCTGGCAGAATACATGGATGAGTGTAAATGATAAACAAATAAAGCGCACTGAGGGACAACACCTGCAAGAAAGAACCCGAGACTGGTAGGTGTGGCAAGTGCTCGGTCAGTATGCTAGCAGGGGGAATTGTTGGCTGAACCGGTTAGTATGGGAGGCAGATCTTGGGAAGAAAACAGGTGCAGACCTTTGGCAGCAAAGGGTATGGCTAAAAGAATAAGATAAGTGAAGAAAGTAGACTGGATTGGCAGTATGGGCAGAAAGACTTTGGCAGAATAAACAAAGGCACGAGCGACGGACAGCAAGATATGTGCTAAAGTTTCTAAGATTGACAAAGCATGGCTGATGGATTAAAATAAAAGAAAAGAGTGGGGAAGAAGGGGTGTACAATAGTGTGTCGGAGACAGGCCTGGTAAGAATGGCACCAAAATAAATTAAGTTGCATGTGTAAAATAATATAGGCTGCCAGAGGACAAGTGCTCAGTGCCAGGCTCTAGTTGAGGGAATATGGGCGCAAAAGCACGGTAGAGTTAAGACAGAATGGGCCAGATGATGCACTGCCAGTCCACAAGGCACAGTCTGCCAGAAGGCCAGAAGCAGCACGTGTTCTCGGGAGGGATTAAAGAATAAAGAACCTGGAATGGGTAGGCAGAAGACACGTGCGCAGGAGCAAGCACAGGCTATCTACTGCATGTTGGCAGCTGCACGATAGGGACAAGGCGGAGTGGGCAGGAAGGTTGAGGGGATGTAAGGAAACGTACAGTCTGCCAGGCGAGTTGCGCAACCTCCCGTGAGTTCAGGTAAGCAGTATGGGTGAAGAGTCTCGGGCAGAGCCAGGCGAGGTGCCTGCCAGGTCAGGATGCCAGTGTACTGGATGATAATGGGCACTAGTACACGCTGACAAAACACGCTGGCAAGTGCAAAAGGGAGACAAAGGATGATGGGTGGGCCGACTGTCAGACTAAGGCGTACCGTTGTAATGCGTCAGGGAGTGGAGTCAGGGAAACAAACGAGACGGTGAATGAGTTAGTCAGAGGAAAGGATCAGGTGAATCATCAGCAAGATAGAACTGAGTAAGAACAACAAGGCCAAAAAAGAGCCTTCAGAATACCATCTGCCCAAGCACACAAGAGCCAGAAGAAAGAACAAGATGACCCCGAGAGGCTAAGGACGGGAAGCCCAAACCACAACACTGTAAGTAGTCGCACAGCAAGCCAAGAAGCCAACAGCCATGCAGCAACAACACAACTCAATCTCCTCCCCGAAACAAAACCATGAAAGAACTCATAGTGACAATCTTCTGACCTTCTGTAATAACTCTACTCCTTCTGCTCATGTAATCCAAGCGACTAAACTCAGACTAAAACCAAACGAAGTAATACAACAGTAACCGGATTAACTGAGCTCATACTGTAACAAAACACAAAACTCAGCCACATAACAATCAAATCAGTAATGAAACAAGATAGAACTATCAGAATCTGATTGAAGAAGATTCCGACAGTGACAAAAGAAAGCAGCCTGAGAGCTCTTTCTTGATTTTATGGGTGGTAGTGCATGGCCGTTCTTAGTTGGTAGAGCGATTTGTCTGGTTAATTCCGTTAACGAACGAGACCTCAGCCTGCTAACTAGCTATGCGGAGGATCCCTTCGCAGCTAGCTTCTTAGAGGGACTACGGCCTTTTAGGCCACGGAAATTTGAGGCAATAACAGGTCTGTGATGCCCTTAGATGTTCTGGGCCGCACGCGCGCTATACTGATGTATTCAACGAGTCTATAGCCTTGGCCGACAGGTCCGGGTAATCTTTGAAATTTCATCATGATGAGGATAGATCATTGCAATTGTTGGTCTTCAACGAGGAATTCCTAGTAAGCGCGAGTCATCAGCTCGCATTGACTACGTCCCTGCCCTTTGTACACACCGCCCGTCGCTCCTACCGATTGAATGGTCCGGTGAAGTGTTCGGATCGCGGTGACGTGAGCGGTTCGCTGCCCGCGATGTCGCGAGAAGTCCACTGAACCTTATCATTTAGAGGAAGGAGAAGTCGTAGCAAGGTTTCCGTTGGTGAACCTGCGGAAGGATCATTGTCGAATCCTGCAAAGCAGACGACCTGCGAACTCGTTCTCTTTCGGGCGTCGGGGTCCTTCCCCGTGCCCATCTCTCGGTCGGCTGGTGCCCTTGGGCTACCTGTCGTGCCGAGAAACAAAAAAATCGGCGCGGAAAGTGCCAAGGAATATGCAAACGGAATGCCCACTCTCGTGGCTCGCCCGTTCGCGGCGTGGGTCTCGGGGGGAAAGGGCTCCATCAGAATCTAAAACAACTCTCAGCCACGGATATCTAGGCTCTCGCATCGATGAAGAACGTAGCAAACTGCGATACTTGGTGTGAATTGCAGAATCCCGTGAACCATCGAGTATTTGAAAGCAAAGTTGCGCCCGAAGCTATTAGGCCGAGGGCAAGTCTGCCTGGGCGTCACGCATCGCATCGCCTCAATGAGGTGCGCGTACGGGGGGTGGAAAATGGCATCCCGTGCTCCGTGCGGCCTGCCTGAACTGTAGTCCCTCGCCTCGGACGTCACGACAAGTGGTGGTTGAAACTATCAACTAGATTGCGAGTCGTGAGCCGATTGCGGCCGAGGAGACGACACGACCCTTTAGCAAACCCCTCCATCCCCCGAGGGAGGAGCGACTGCTACGACCGCGACCCCAGGTCAGGCGGGGCTACCCGCTGAATTTAAGCATATCAATAAGCGGAGGAAAAGAAACTAACAAGGATTCCCCTAGTAACGGCGAGCGAACCGGGAAGAGCCCAAACTTATAATCGAACGGCCTCGTCGTTCGAATTGTAGTCTGGAGAAGCGTCCTCAGCGGCGGACCGAGCACAAGTCCCCTGGAATGGGGCATCGGAGAGGGTGACAGTCCCGTCGTGATCGGACCATGTCGCACCACGAGGCGCTGTCGGTGACTCGGGTTGTTTGGGAATGCAGCCACAACCGGGCGGTAAATTCCGTCCAAGGCTAAATACGGGCGAGAGACCGATAGCAAACAAGTACCGCGAGGGAAA
The DNA here is from genome assembly GCA_019593545.1 of Apocynum venetum. NCBI lineage: Eukaryota > Viridiplantae > Streptophyta > Magnoliopsida > Gentianales > Apocynaceae > Apocynum > Apocynum venetum. Next base: position 47,559 of record SRSM01000661.1, on the reverse strand, counting down.
GATGAAAAGGACTTTGAAAATAGAATCAAAGACTGCTTGTAATTGTTGGGAGGGAAGCGGATGGGGGCCAGCGATGCGCCCCGGTTGGATGTGGAACGGTGATGAGCCGGTCCGCCGATTGACTCGGGGCGTGGACCAGCGCGGATTGGGGCTGCAGCCAAAGCCCGGGCTGTAGACATGCTCGCGGAGACGTCGTCTCCTCGATCGTGGCGGGACAGCGCGCGCCTCTTCGGCGTTCCTCGGCATCTGCGCGCTCCCGGTGCTAGCCTGCGGGCTCCCCAATCGACCCTTCTTGAAACACGGACCAAGGAGTCTGACATGTGTGCAAGTCAACGGGCGAGTAAACCAGTAAGGCGCTACAAATTGTCAAATTCTCTATATTGTTAGCATTCATGTCAGAATTTTCAGTAGCTGCTGGATGATTGTCCAGATTAGCTGTAGAATTCTTCCCAACTGCAAGGTGTTCTTCAGTGGCTTGCTGTCCGTTTCCAGCATTCACAGTAGTCTCAATTCCAGTTTCATCCCGACAGACAAATTTGCATTTCTTAATTGAATGCCCAAACACATTACAATTAGTGCAAAATTGTGGTTCAAATTCATAGATTACTTTTTGTGTTTGCATGCCCGTAGATAGGCGATACACAACCTCTCTCACTAGTTCTTTACTAAAATCCACCTCCACAATAGGTTTACCAATCTTAGAGGCAATTACACTCAATGCAACTTGAGACCAACAAGCAAGAGGCAAATTAGGCAATTGAATCCAAATTGGCATCTTAGCAATTTCCTCCACTTTAAAGTTAAAAGCATAAGGCATAATTTTCAAGAGGAGAGGCTTGCCATAGATAAAATATGGCCCCTTACTCAGCACTTCATCTCTAGATTTTTCATCATCAAATTTAAACACAATCCAACCACTAGCATGGGTGCAAAATTTATAAGGAACTTGCCATTTCCGACATTCCTTGTGAATTGCTTGTAATCCTGGAAATCTTCCTTGGACATAACCAATCAAATGAAATCCACATTTCAATTCCACATTACAGAGATCCTTATCATTGATGAAAGGACAATCATCCGTATCATATGAGTCCAATTTATGCCAATACTCTTGTTTTCTATTGTTTTTTAGTAAGGCAGCCCACTGTTGACCTTTAGCTTTCTTAGTGTCATCTACATTCAAAGACTGCTGATTCAGAATTGTTGGTTCACCAGGAACTGAACGGCTGCCGTTCACTTCAGTGGTAGGAGGCACAAGCAAAGAGGAAGGCTGTAAGGAAGGCAAAGAAGGGGCTGGAATTTCAGAAGAGCTGGACACTGGCAGTTCAGTTTCAGCAGGAAGGCGAGAAGAGGAAGCCTTGCCAGAAATAGCATTAATATTAAGGTTAGGCCATTCAGAGTTAAGAGGATTCTGGAGTGGCAAACCAGAATGATTGGTACTGGCAGGTTTCGAAGCAACAGGTAAAGGAAGCACCGGTTGAGGACTAGAAGGATGTGTAGGCGGTTGAGAAAAGATGGCAGTTTGAGGTAGTGGCTGGCAATCTAGAGGAGATAAAGGCTGAGGAGTAATTCTTTTTTGAGTTTTAGGAGTCATGACTATAACAAAAATAAAGAAAAACATAAGGGTAATCGGCCAGAAAAAAAAAATAATGATACAAGAGGTAACCAATAAAATAAAAACAAGTCATGACTAAAGGAAATAAAAAACCTGAAGGCAGACAAAGATATGCTGCGGTCCAATGAGAGAATCAGAAAATAAAAACAAGAAAAAGAGCTAAGGGGTCAAATGCACACCCGACAAGTAGATGACCGGCTGGCAAAAGAATAACTAAGACAGCAAGACAGACAGAGAAAATAAAATTAAAGAAGAGGAAAAGAAGGAATAAAAGAATAAACGAGAGACAAAACAGAAATAAAGAAAGGCAGACAAGGTCGGTCAAGGAGAGCAATAAACGGTGGAAAGGGAAAAGAAAGGAGCTACTGGACAAAGAAAATAAAAGCTGGCCATAATTACACCAAATTAAAATTTAATTTCGCAAATTGAACCAGCGGGAAACACCAAAAGCAAAGATAGGAAACTGAACGGAAGATTGAAATAAAACTGGAAACAAAAAGAAAGCAAGAACACTCAAGAACAAGAAGAGAAAAGAAAGAAGCACAATCTGAAACACAAACTGAAACGGAAGAAAAAAAAACTGGAAAGAGGCCAGAAAGACAAACCAAGATAAGGAACCAAAGAAATGAACTGAAAGAAACAAAACTCGGCAGAAACACTTAACTGGAAAAAAATCTGCAGCCTGAAACTTCAGAAACCAAAGCTGGCGACCAATGAAAACAGACCAAATCAGTTCCAAACTTCTGATTATTCTTCAGCCAAGTACCGAGCAGTACACCCTAACAGCAGTGATCGAAATCTCAACTTCAAGAGCACAAAATCACCAGCAAGATAGCCAAAGAAAGTAGCGGGCTTGTGGAGAATTCCAGCCAACTTGAGAGCATATTCTCTCTAACTTTCTCTCACTACTACTACTGAGAGCTCTTTCATTTTTTTTTATCAAA
>SRSM01000661.1:27500-35000 GCA_019593545.1 Apocynum venetum | reverse complement strand
CTATAGCTGAATTCCAGATCGTGTTTGCCCACACCTTGCAATCTGCCTTGCGCCTGAGAAAATCGTATGCCATACCTGAATTGAGGCTGTTATTCTGCTCCCACTTGGAAAGGAGTTGGATGGCATTTTCAGAACTTCCCGTTTCAAAACAGAAACGATCATGAATCAAAAAAATGCGCTTCATCAAAGGGGACGTTCGATAGCATAGATCAGATGTCCAAATGTTATGATTATTCAAGAATTCAAGGTGCACTCATTTAACCCATAATGAACCTTTTTTCTTATGAATATTCCACAGGGTTTTGGTGAGCAAGGCCATATTCCAGGTGGATAAATCTCGCAGTCCAAGTCCTCCTTCAGTTTTTGGAAGGCAGATGTCAGTCCAAGCAGCCAAAGAGTGCTTCCCATTCCAGAGAAATGCTTGACAAAGTCGTGAACATTGGTCCAAAACTGCACGTGGCACAGGGAATATTGATAACCAGAAACATTCAGTCCCTTGAAGTACAGATCGGATGAGTTCAAGCCTGCCAGCATAAGAGAGAGTGCTTGCAGTCCAAGCAGTAAGTGATTTCATGAGTTTCTGAATGAGGGGGGAATAATGCATTACTTTCAGAGTTTGAGCCATAAGGGGAACCCCCAGATACCGAAAGGGCATATCCCCAATCCTGAAACCAGTGATTTGCAAAATAACATAAAGTTCATCCACATTGATGCCCACAGCATATAAGTCAGATTTATTACCATTTAAATGCAGTCCAGAAACAGTTGCAAAATGGTTTAGAGATTCCATAATAATGCTGACCGAACCAGAATCACCTCTTGCAAAGACCATTAAGTTATCCGCAAATGCTGAGTGTGAAATTTTCAGTTTTGCACATTTAGGGTGATAATTGAAATCTGAATTACCAGTATTAATATTAAGTGATCTAGAGAGATATTCCAGACAAATGACAACGAGGAAAGGAGATAAGGGGTCTCCTTGGCGTAGTCCTCTTTTACCGTGAAAGAAGCCATGCAAACCTCCATTAATGTTTATGGAGAAAGAAGTAGTAACACACTGTTCAATCCAGTTAATGAAGGTAGTTGGAAAATCCAGCCCTTTGAGTATCTGCATGAGGAATGACCAATTAACTGTATCATATGCTCTGCACAAGTCAATTTTGAGGAGGCATCTTGCAGATGTTTTCCTTGAGTTGTATCCACGAAGGAGTTCCTGTGCCAAGTATATATTTTCAGACATACTTCTGCCTTTTACAAATGCAGACTGTGCATGATCGATGATGCTGTCTAGAACCAAGCTCAAACGATCAGCAAGAACTTTGGAGATGATCTTGTAGATTGCATTGCAACAGGCAATGGGTCTGAAATCCCCAACACCTGCAGAGTGCTCCACTTTAGGGATAAGGGTAAGACCTGTGTGATTAATCTGTTTCAGTAACTTACCAGAAGTAAAAAACTCATGACAAGCTTCAGTAAGTGATTTTCCAATTGAGTGCCAAGCTTTTTTGAAAAATAGAGCAGAGTAACCATCTGGCCTTGGAGATTTAGCATCGCCAATGTCAAACAGAGCTTGCTTAATGTCACTGTCCGAAACAGGTGCAACCAGGATGTCTGCAAATTCAAGCAGCAGCTTCGGGCCTGAGTTAATAACATGGGTATCAATTGGCAAGTTATTAACATCAGTACCAAGTAACTTCCTGTAGAAAAAGAGGAATTCATCTGCCACTTCCCCCGAAGAAGTAGTTATGGATCCATCAAGCTTAGTTATGCCAGCAATGAAGTTCTTTTTACCATTTCGTTTAGCCATGTTGTGGAAAAATTTCGTGCATCTATCTCCATCTTTGAGTGATTTGCATTTGGCAATTTGTGAATAAAAACTTAATTCAGCTTGTGCCAATTTAGTAGCTTCTGTTCGCAGGGAGGGTAAAGATTTCCTAAGTGCTCCATCCAATGGATTAGCCGCCATTTGTGCTTGAGCAGTCTCCAAGTTCATTTGTGCCTGTTCTGCTCGGGCAGAAATATGTCCAAAATGATGTTTGTTAAGCTGTTTGAGGGGATACTTCAGACATTTGAGTTTTCGACACAGTATAAACTGCTTAGTTCCTTCGATCTCCACCTGCCAAGTATTAGAGACAACAGATAGAAACAAATCATGGTTAGTCCAGAAATTAAAAAACTTGAAGGTGGATTTTTTGTGAAGGGAGGGTTGGATCAAAGAGGCAACGCCCGGGGAATGATCAGAAAGGCATCCTGGTGGAAAGAATTTAATTGAGGCTTGGAGGAGCGAGTTTATCCAAGAGGGGGCAGCTAGGACTCTGTCAATCTTCATCCAAACAGTGTTATTAGACCAGGTATAAAAACAGCCCAGGGATGATAAATCCATGAGGCCAAGAGACGAAAAACAATGAGCAAAGTCCCGGATTTCATAAGGTGTAACATCCGTGCCATTCCAGCGATCTTCAGGGTTAAGAACTGAATTGAAATCCCAAGTAAGAGCCAAGGATTGGAGATAGTAGTATTGATATGAGTGAGTTGGTCCCAAAGAAGTCTACGGGTGGATATAGAGTGCAAGCCATAGATGAAAGAAATTTCTATAGTTTGGCCGGACGATTTGCAGGAAACTAGGCAGTGGATAATTTGATCAGAAATATGACTGGCAGAAAGGTTTATTTTGGTTGAGTCCCAGAGAACTAGGATTCTGGCTTTATGTAGTGAAGTCAAGTTATTCACTGAGGACCATTGTTTGAATCTACCCTTCAAAAGACTTTCCAAATTGTAAGTGTCAAGTTTAGTTTCCAGTAACACAGCAACCGAAATCCTGTGTTTTTTGAAAAACTTCATAGCACCATTCTGTTTGAGAGGCTTGGTGAGGCCTCTTATATTCCAAACAGCACAATTCATTAGGGAACAATAAGAGTTGCCTGCTTACTCTTCTCCTTACCTCTCGAAACTTTCACATTTGATTTGAATTTTTTTCCAAGCATGGCACCTGCTTTGGCATTGGTAGTAATTGCTCCTGTCTTCTTAGATTTTGTCTTCTTTGTTACAAGTGTAAAAGCCACCTCATTGCCATTCAGATTCACATTCGGAGGTGATTCACTGCAATGCACCTGTGCCTGACCTATGTCATGTAACTCCGCACCTTCTCTGTTTCCATCTTTCTCCTGAGATGGATTCAGCACTGCATCTTGTGAGACCAGTGCTTTCTTCAAACTTTGCATCTGGCCAGCTACATCACCTCCTAGTGTACCTTGCGCCTCAATGGCAAGTATAACATTACTATCTTCTGGACCTCTGTCGTTAGCCTTGTACCCAGGAGCATCTTTACCTTCCAGATTGTATGTCTCCGGAAAGGTGTTGACCAGAATAGTCGAGTCTACATCAACTTTCTGGACCTCCTTCTCTCGAGTTGCGTCTGAAGACTCCGCACTTGCATCCGTCGCCTTTCCCCTGGCCCTTGCCAAGTCATTGCCACTCATGTCAGTAGTGGCAAGGCCAGACAGTGCCAAACTGGTACCCGCACCACATGGGACTTCTGGATTTATCAATTGCTCTTTAGAGTTGGCCACTGCAAAGTCCGTAGCCTTAGCCTTGGTTTTGTTAGCCTTAATATTTGCCTTCGTGATTAGAGAATGAGAAGACAGAGAAGGAAGAGAAGTCGAGGTAGGATCCCCCAAGGTTGGCAAGGCTGTGACAATTGAGACATTGGTCTGCTGGTTCACTCCCATCAAACCATGTGTGGAGATACTCGCATCCTTATTCCTTATACTCCCATCTTTGTCCGATCCCATCTGATGACTGCCATCCTTCCCTCTTGGATGTTCAGTATCCTTAGCACGGTGACAAGTCTCCGATGAGTGACCAAAGACATTACACAAAGTATAGAATTTTGGTTGAAACTCGTAAGTTACTGGTTGTGTCATAAGGCCCGAGGGTAGCCTGAACGTCACTTCCCTTACCAGATCTTTACTAAAATCGACTTCCACCAGAACTCTTGCAAATCCAATTCTTTCAACCGAGGCAGTTAGCATGTCAGAGGTGATAGGTTTGCCAATGAGGGATGCTATAATGCTCAAAGCTTCTTTCGACCAGCAAGCAATGGGTAGGTTTGGCAACTGAACCCAAACTGGCATCCTAGCAATCTGTTCATTACGGAAGGTAAAATCAAAGGGCATCACCTTCAGCAGCAGGGGTCTTCCAAAGACAAAGTGTGGGCAGAGAGACATCACCATATCCCGATCTTTTTCATCACAAAATTTGAACACTAACCAGCCACTCGGGTGCATATAGAAGCGGTATACCACATTCCAGGTTTGATATAGCGCCTCAATCGCTTTGGTACCTGGAAAACGACCATGGGCGTAGCCCACCAGAGCATATCCCTAACGCTGCTCAATTTTCCTCAAAATATCCGCATCTATGAAAGGCGTTTCTTCAAATGTATGGGCATCAAGTTTCTCCTAGTAATCTTCGCTTCTGATTTTCCGAATTTTTTCTGCCCAAGTGTGATCGTTTGTAACAGAACTCCCAGCAACCTGGGCATAAGACTTCTTTTGTGTATCAACTGGAGGTCCATGGGATAAGAGTTTAGCTGAAGGAGCATTAGGGTCCAAGTGAGTGTCGCCTGAGATGTTACATGGGTTTGAAATGTGTTTAGAGGCAGAGGAGACAGAGGGAATTTTTGAGACTAGAGGGGCTGGGTTTTTCGTAGGAGGACTAATAGGACCGGATGGAGGTTTAGAAGTTATGAGAGCAGAACCAGCAAGTGAGGCACCCGGTGACAACTGCTGAGAGTTAGTGATGGGTAGAGGGGGACAAGACTGATTTTTGGATGGAGCCATGTCAGGAAAAAAAAAGAATAAAATAACGAAGTATGGATAACGGTCAAGACTAGCAGCACGTGAGGCTGGTGCAAGCCAGACACAAACGAATACTGCAAAAGCCAGCAAATTAAACCAAGAAAAGAAAGAAACAGTGGGAAATAAGCATGGGAAAACCGAAGAACTAGAAACGGAATGAATTCAGGAGTGTCAGGGAATAAACGAGTAGAAAAAACTGATGGATTAAACAAAATAAAAAGAAAAGACAGCTACGCGTGAGAAAAGAAAAGCAGAGGGAGTGGCTGAGTCGGTCTTAAGATGTCCTGACACCATGCAGGCGCACCAAACCCATGCAACTACCACTCCGATATCGGTACACCTGACAGGCAGTGGGATGAATCAGATGAATCTAGTGAGTGGAATTCGGTGAAGAGGTATCGTTTCAGGGTGCACGTGAAGGTGAAAAGAAATAAAAGAGAGTAAAAATATGAGCCTCGGACAGAAAGCATGCACTACACACCAGCAATCAAGGCTGGCCAAAAAGCCAAAGTGTGGGCAATGTCAGGTGTACACAGCCCAAACGGAAATGCCAGAGAGAAAGCGAAAAATAAAAATTTCATACCAGTCGTGGGCAAGACAGGTATAAACTGACAACTGCACGCAAGAGCTGCATGTGGTTGAGCAGAAGAGGAAAGCACGCTTGAGACAAAGGCGGAATGGGGAAGAAAGAAAACAAAATTAAAAAAAAACAATAAACAAAATACTAGCAGAAGAGAGGTGGACTGTCAGGGAAAACAGAAACGGAATGGGCTGCCAGAAGAGTGAAGCACAAGTATGGTTCAAAGAATAAAATAAGGCATGGGCTGGAAAAGAAAACACTGAGAATCTCGGATAACTGGGTGGATGTTTAGGATAATATGCCAGAAGAGACAACACAAGAAGGGAATATTCTCGGGCAGAATGGTGTTTAGAGCAGTTGGCCAGCAAAAGCAAGGTCACTCAGACAAACACAACCACGTGCAGTATGGCTGGGATCCTAGGCCAGAGAACCGGTGACTAAGTTTGCTACAGAAGGTACAGGCAAAAGGAATAGAAAACACGGTGATGGATATGGGCACCTGGTGACAGAATAAAAGTCAGGGCAACCGCCAGATTGGCAGGAGTTAAAAACGAATCCAACAGCCTAGTGGATCGGAGCAAGTGCAGTGTGCTCAGAAAGGCGAAGTATGGGGTAAGTAAAATATTACTCGGCCACTAGACACGCAAGCTAGAGGCAGATTACCAGAGAATGGGCACCAGACACTTGATAAAGATCGGGCAGTGCGGTTAGCAAACATGCACTAACACGAAGACTGATCAGGTGGTCTGGGGGATGGGTAGGTTGGAGTAAGACAAAGCAGTAAGGGTACGTGTCCACTGTATAAAGGGTACGTGCCTGTGAGAAGGTGATGCTACCAGAAAGAAAAGACAGTATGGGGATGCTCACATCTGGCAATGAAGTGGCCAGTAAAAGAAAGAAAAGAGAAGAAAAAAATATAAGTGAAAACCCGATAGGAAGCGCACTCTGGCAGGCAAGACGTGAAAGAGTTAAGGATGGGTGAAAAACGCAAATACCAGACAAGAGACACACGGTTAACATGCAGATTGATAGAAAAAAAACTAAAATAAAATAAAATAAAAACTAAAGAGAAAGGCTGGGATAGTGCTCGGATTAGCAGAGCTTGGCAGAAAACTGTATGGCAGGTGAATAAAGAAGTAATAAAACAGCACCCTGACAGACTCCAACACACACATGCAAGATGGGCAGCTAATAAACAACTGCCAATTACATGCAGATGCCGAAAAACTCCATGCAGACGTTGAGTTGCCAGAAAACACCCAGAATAGGCTCGAAAAATAAAACGAACAAGGGCCAAAAAACACAGAAAAAAGGAAGACAAAGAAACCTAAGAGGAAGGAGAAGTCCACTGAACCTTATCATTTAGAGGAAGGAGAAGTCGTAACAAGGTTTCCGTAGGTGAACCTGCGGAAGGATCATTGTCGAATCCTGCAAAGCATACGACCAGCGAACTCGTTCTCTTTCGGGCGTCGGGGTCTTTCTCCGTGCCCATCTCTCGATCGGCCGGTGCCCTCGGGCTACCTATCGTGCCGAGAAACAAAAAAATTGGCGCGAAAAGCGCCAAGGAATATGCAAACGGAATGACCACTCTTGTGGCTTGCCCGTTCGCGGTGCGGGTCTCGGGGGGAAAATGCTCCATCGGAATCTAAACGACTCTCGTCAACGGATATCTAGGCTCTCGCATCGATGAAAAACGTAGCAAACTGCGATACTTGGTGTGAATTGCAGAATCCTGTGAACCATCGAGTTTTTGAACGCAAGTTGCGCCCGAAGCCATTAGGCCGAGGGCACGTCTGCCTGGGCGTCACGCATCGAGTCACCCCCCGCTCTCGCCTCAATGAGGTGCGCGTGCGGGGGGCGGAAAATGGCATCCCGTGCTCCGTGCGACCTGCCTAAACCGGAGTCCCTCACCTCGGACATCACGACAAGTGGTGGTTGAAACTATCAACTAGATTGCGAGTCGTGAGCCGATCGCGGCCGAGGAGACGACACAACCCTTTAGCAAACCCCTCCATCCCCCGAGGGAGGAGCGACTGCTACGACCGTGACCCCAGGTCAGGC
>SRSM01000661.1:20000-22500 GCA_019593545.1 Apocynum venetum | reverse complement strand
TGCAGAAATTCCAGATGGATCCATTTGACCCAAAGAGAGTCTTTCTTGCTGTGGATGTTCCAAAGTGTTTTTGAAATGAGGGCTAAGTTCCACATGTAGGGATCACGAAGGCCAAGGCCTCCCTCATCCTTAGGTAAACAAAGCTCCTTCCAGGCAACAAGGGAGCGTTTACCATTCCATAGAATAGTTCTGCACAGTCGGATGAAGTGGTTTAAAACAGCCTGAGGAACTGGAAAGATAGAGAGCCAAAAACATTATGTTCCTTGTAGCACTGCACGGATTAGTTCCAAACGTCCCGCATATGATAAAGAGCTTGCTGTCCAGGCATTGATGGCTTTCATAATTTTATCAATGAAAGGGGAGTATTGGCTGACTTGCAAAGTTTATGCCATAAGGGGTATGCCAAGATAGCGGAATGGCATTTTTCCAGTCTTGAATCCAGTGATCTGCAAAATGGATTGGAGAATTCTTTCTTTGATACCAACAGAGTAAAAGTTTGATTTAAACTCATTAAGGCACAGACCCGAGACAGTGCCAAAATGCTCAAGGCAGTCCATAATAATGGTGATGGCCTTGCAGTCGCTTCGTGCAAAAACCATCAAGTCATCGACAAAGGCAAGATGAGAGATTCTCAGTTTTTCGCACATTGGATGAAAATTGAAAGCTGGATTGGCAGTCCGGCACTTCAAGACTCTCGATAAGTATTTCATACAGAGAACGAAAAGAAAGGGTGAGAGCGGATCACCTTGGTGCAGGACCCTCTTGCCCGGGAAAAAACCATGTAACTGGCCATTGCAGTTAATGGAATAGGAAGCAGTAGTGACACATGCCATGATCCATTGAATGAACAAGGCAGGGAAATTCAGTCCTAAGAGGATTTCACGAAGGAAACTCCAATTGACGGAATTGTAGGCCTTGCGAAGGTCTATTTTAAGAAGGCACCTTGGAGATGATTTCTTGCTATTATAGCCTCGGATAAGTTCTTGAGCAAGGAAAATATTTTCCATCATACTTCGGCCCCCAATAAAAGTTGATTGAGCTTGATCCAGAAGTGTATCCAAGACAAGATTCAATCTATCTGTAAGGATTTTGGATATCACTTTATAAGTGACGTTGCAACAGGCATGGGACGGAAATCTCCAACTCCCAAGGAGTGTTATGATTTGGGTATGAGAGTAAGGCCTGTGTGGGAATAGAAACTGAGTTCAGCCTGTGCTAAATTCGTAGCATCATTCCTCAAACTTGGCAGAGATAGCATGAGAGGTCCATCAGCTGGCTGCACTGCTAACTATCTTTGGGCTTCTTCAAGAGCCAATTTGGCTTGTTCCGCACGGGTAGAAATATGAGAGTAGGCTCGTTTATTCAGCAGTTTCAGAGACTGCTTCAGAACTTTAAGTTTTCTGCAAAGAATAAATTGTTTGGTACCAGTAAAATGTAAGAGCTATGTATCTTTGACAATGTCTTTGAAATTAGCATGTTCAGTCCAGCAATTCAAGAACTTGAAAGGTTTTGGCTTGTTATTCTGAGGCTGCAGCAAGGAAACAGTGGAAGGAGAGTGATCGGATAAGCATCCTGGGGGCAGAAAATGAATGGACGCTTGCAAAGATGAATTGAATCAAGAGGGGCCTGCAAGGACTCTATCAATCTTCGTCCAGACAGAATTGTTGGTCCAAGTGTAAAAACACCCAGTAAAGGGTAACTCAGCAAGGCCAAGTGCTGAGCAACAAGAACTGAAGTCCCGAAATTCGTAAGGTTTCACTTCATTTCCATTCCATCTATCTTTTGGGTTTAGGATTGAGTTGAAATCACCAAGAAGGAGCCAAGGCAGCCGGATGCCTTGACTAATACTTTGCAGCTGGTCCCAGAGAGGTTTCCTGGCTGAAATCAAATGAAGTCCATAAATAAATGAAAGTTCAATACTCTGCCCAGAAGTTTTGCAACTAGCAAGGCAATGAATAACTTGGTCGAAAATGTGCACAGCACTCAGAGAAACTTTGCTTGAGTCCCACATAATTAAGATTCTGCCTCCTTTCACAATATCAAAATTGTTTATGTAACTCCATTTTCTAAACTTCTGCCTCATCAAGTCGTTTATCTTCTTGTCATCTAACTTAGTTTCAAAAAAACCAACAATAGAAATGTTTTGTTTTCTCAAAAAACTTGCTGCACCATTATGCTTAAGAGGCTTATTAAAGCCTCTAATGTTCCAAGAAGAAATGATCATTATTAAACCAAATTATTTGCAGCTTTCTTCCTCTCTTTAACCTTCAAATCTTTTGCATTCAACAAGATTTTGTGACTTAAAAGATTCACAGCATTACCAGTGTTAGCTTGTGTCTTTTTCTTTTTTCCCCGCTTCTCCACCAAAGTGAACTCATCTGGCGCAGTCGGATCTTCAGCTGGAATATCGCAGCAAGCGCCACAGTCTGTTACCATTTTGCCTCTTAGAGATGGAAGCGTGATCACCAGAGGTTTCAACGAACTAGGCTCAAGAGAAGAA
>SRSM01000661.1:7500-10000 GCA_019593545.1 Apocynum venetum | reverse complement strand
AAAACCATCAAGTCATCAGCAAACGCAAGAGAGAGAGATTCTCAGTTTTTTGCACATTGGGTGGAAATTGAAAGTTGATTGGCAGTCCGGCACTTCAAGACTCTCAATAAGTATTCCATACAGAGAACGAAAAGAAAGGGGTAGAGCAGATCACCTTGGCGCAGGCCCCTATTGCCCGGGGAAAAAACCATGTAAATGGCCATTGCAGTTGATGGAATAGGAGGCAGTAGTGGCACATGCCATGATCCATTGAATGAACAAGGCAGGGAAATTCAGTCTTAAGAGGATTTCACGAAGAAACTCCAATTGACGGGAATCATAGGCCTTGCGAAGGTCAATTTAAGAAGGCACCGTGGAGATGATTTTTTGATAGTAGCCTCGGATAAGTTCTTGAGCAAGGGAAATATTTTCCATCATACTTCGGCCCCTGATAAACGCTGATTGAGCTGGTCCAAAGAATATCCAAACAAGATTCAATCTATCTGTAAGGATTTGGATATCCTATAAGTGACATTGCAGCAAGCAATGGACGGAAATCACCAACTCCCAAGGAGTGTTCTGATTTGGGAATGAGAGTAAGGCCTGTGTGGTTGATCTGTTTAAGAAGGTTGCCTGAAGCAAAGAACTCTTGACAGGCATCGATAAGAGACTTGCCAACAATGTTCCATGCATTCTTAAAAAAGAGTGCAGAGTAGCCATCTGGCCCGGGTGCCTTTGTGTCACCAATATCAAATAGGGCAGTTTTAATTTCAAGGTTGGATATTGGCGCAATGAGCTTCGCACCATAATCTGTGCTAAGCTTTGGGCCAGCTGCAAGATATTCCTGTGAAATGGGCATGTTCTGAGAGCTTGTTCCTAGAAGTTCTGTGTAGAAGTGAAGGAATTCATGAGCTACTTCCTCCGATGATGTGGTGATGGAACCATCCGGCCTGGCAATGCTGGATACAAAGTTTCGCTTAGCGTTCCTATTTGCAATGTCATGGAAGAATTTAGTGCAACGATCACCATCCTTGATGTTCTTGCACTTAGCGAGTTGGGAGTAAAAACTGAGTTCTGCCTGGGCTAGATTCATAGCATTCTTCCTCAAACTTGGCAGAGAGAGCATAAGAGGTCCATCAGCTGGCTGCATAGCTAACTGACTTTGGGCTTCTTCAAGAGCTAGTTTGGCTTGTTCCGCACGGGTAGAAATATGAGAGAAGGCTCGTTTATTAAGCAATTTCAGAGACTGCTTCAAAACTTTAAGTTTTCTGCAAAGAATAAATTGTTTGGTGCCAGTAAAATGTAAGAGCCATGTATCTTTGACTATGTCATTGAAATCAGCATGTTCAGTCCAGCAATTCAAGAACTTGAAAGGTTTTGGCTTGTTGTTCTGAAACTGCAGTAAAGAAACAGTAGAAGGTGAGTGATCAGATAAGCATCCTGGGGGCAGAAAATTTATTGACGCCTGCAGGGGTGAATTGAACCAAGAGGGGCCTGCAAGTACTCTATCAATTTTCGTCCAAACAGAATTGTTGGTCCAAGTATAAAAACACCCAGTAAAGGGTAGCTCAGCAAGGCCAAGTGCTGAGCAACAAGAACTGAAGTCCCGAAATTCATAAGGTTTCACTTCGCTTCCGTTCCATCTATCTTTCGGATTAAGGATTGAATTGAAATCACCAAGAAGGAGCCAAGGCAGCCGGATGCCATGGCTAATATTCTTCAACTGGTCCCAAAGAGGTTTCCTGTCTGAAATCGAGTGGAGTCCATAAATGAATGAAAGTTCAATACTCTGTCCAGAAGTTTTGCAATTTGCAAGGCAATGGATAACTTGGTCGAAAATGTGCATAGCACTCAAAGAAACTTTGCATGAATCCCACATAATTAAAATTCTGCCTCCTTTGCAATGAATCACTTGTTCAAAAATATTCACCACATTCACAAGAACTTTATTTGAATCCCACATTACCAAAATTCTTCCCCCATCAATAATGTCAAAATTGGTAATAAAATTCCATGCACTAAACTTTCTTTGCATCAAAGCATTAATCTTCTTATCATCCAATTTGGTTTCTAAGAAGGCTGCAATATTAATGTTATTCTTCTTCAAAAAAATTTCGACACCTTTATGTTTTAGAGGCTTGTTAAAGCCTCTAATGTTCCAAGCAGAGACTTTCATTAGGAAACAGTATATTGGCCTACCTTCTTTCTCTCTTTCACCTTCATTTCTTTAGATTGCAGCAACAATTTATGGCTCAGAATATTTCCGGTATTGATAGAGGCTAACTGGTTTTTTTTCTTTTTTCCTCTTTTTTCCACTAAGGTAAAATCATCATGCACACTTTCAGCACATTTTTGGATGTCACAGCAGGCACATGAATCTGGAATTTTTCCATCTCGTGAAGAAGGTAAGGCAACAACAAGAGGTTTAGGGGAGCAAAGCACCTTTGAAGAAGAGGAAGCCAAATTTGCATCATCAAGGGTTGGCGAGGTTGGCTGCTCGGCATCATGCTGCTCCAGTAAG